>JAQQSB010001134.1:0-52500 GCA_029721515.1 Synanceia verrucosa | reverse complement strand
AAGCTGCCAGATCCTGAAAGACTTTGTCATTGATGTAATGTGAAAAGTACTGAATTGAACTGCAGGCGTTCAAATATTCACAGATTTTAGGACCATCTTGATCGGCAGGAAGTCCAGGTAGCACAAATGTGAATCTGTTATGATGGATGGAAAAAAAACACAAATAACTGCAAGTTAATAAAAGGAGTAACAGTTAATTTTTTTCACATAAATTTCGATTAATGCAGTAATTTCAGCATCATGGGTGTGATATGACTCCCAGTTGACCAACTTTTATAAGCATGTTTTTAGATAACTTGCATATATTTAACAGCATTTACACACAGCTCAAATATTACTATAATTTAACACGAAAAAAATGTAATAATAGATAAATTAATTAGCCTGAAACAAAATAAAACATACAAGTTAGTCCTGGCCCACAGAGCACGACGACTTTCCTGCTCCCTCTCTACTTCTGACTCTGTCTCAAATTCCCTTGCATCTTCTTCCTCTCCTTCTTCATCATCTTCACCTACCACAGACTGACACTCATCCTCCTCATCTCTACTATCCAGTATAGAATACTCTCTGCTTCACTTCTTTCTCCTAAAACAAAGTGCAGTCATTAAATACATTAAAATAGCCCTGGTGTCCACTACAGTTGACATTCATTAAATGCCTGTTATTTCAAAACAGACATAATAAAACTGTTTTTAGATAGAAAAATATTGTTATTAACATGTTTATGACCAAGAATATATATAATTATCATGGTAAAAAAGGCAATAGATAAAGAATATTTGACTTACCTCTAGGGGTGTCACGGCATGAAAATTTAAGCTCACGGTTATTGTGACCAAATTATCACAGTTTTCGGTATTATCGCTGTATTTTTAAGATCTCTCTCCTCCCGGGAGAGAGATTTCCACTGGAATTCATTTTTTGTGCCATTTTATTGCTGTTGGAAATGATGGTCCGCACCGCAGTGATGTTGAAAACCAGTTTGAATAGTTGTAGCGGTGACCACTTTGATTGCCTGCTTACAGTTGGACCAGTTTGTTGATAAGGCAGGAAAGTGTGTGTTGGAGGCTGGATGTCAGGATCTGTCACCTCTAGCCACTTCACACCTCTCCTGACGTCTTCTTCACCTCTACTCTGAGTGCTGGGGATCTGTGGGGGAAGGGCTGCTGATGAGCCAGGAGATGATGACGTTGGGACACTTTTTATGTCCAGTGCGCCTTCTCGGTATGGGTGATGGCGATGGAGTCTGTGAGGGAAGACCTGTTGTGTCTGATGTGCTTGAAGCTGATGTTGGTGGCACACTTTCACGTCCTGGGCTGCTTTAATGTGTGCGAGATGACCTTGAGCTTTTCTTTGCCTTTGATGTTGAAGCTGCAGGAGAAGCATCAACTCTATTCCTTGTCCTTGGTGGTGGGGAAGGGGTTGATGTTTATGGAGTGAGCACAGAAGGTTTAACTCTCTCCTCAGGACTGTGAGAAAGATTTAGATTTAGATTAAACTAGCTTAGAAATAGTCTAACAATAAAACAAAAAGTGATAATCAATGTGGTCTAAGTGAAACTGTTATAATTACTCCAGTAGTTATGAAAAAGTAATTAAAAGCAGTTTTAGTAGGAGGACGAGCAGTAGTAGTAACAGTGTTAATAATAAAAATAATAATAATAATAATAATAATAATATTAGGCTGTAAAATAGCTTGATATTGCTCATAGTAAATTGAGCAACCATGTCTACATTATATAAATGTTACAGAGTTGTTGTGAAAAATTATGACAAAAACAAAGATTATATAAATACATTACAAATGTGTCAATTACATATCTACACTAAAATCTAAAAAGTAATAAATGACGAACGCCATAATATCACAAAATATAAAATGCATGTGACATAACAGAAATAAACGTACCTGTCCACGGCTAGATCAATACCACGCAGGAAAAAGTTCCTCACTGTCACTGTCTGAGGAGTCTTCAAATATCTTCTGAACAGCTTGTTCAACAGTATATCTCCTTGCTGTTCCCTTGTGTTTAGTTTCTTATTTGCTTTTAGGCATTTGAGTCGTAAAAAACAAGACAGAAGTGGGTAAAAGCGTCTCAGCGGCACCCTGTGCGTAATTTACGCAAATGTGATAGTGACTGGGGCTGTTGCCGCGCCTCTACCAAGCAGCACGTAAGTTAAATTAGCATATGTGATACGTCATTCAAAAGCTTTAAACCTCCGCTACAAGATGGAGACGACACGCAAGCCGAGACGCACCGTCTAGCAATGAATTTCAGTAAACCAAGCACAGACCAAATTCAAGGTTTCAGTCGAAGGCAAAGTTGAGTTGGTCTCTAGCCGCTATACATGGCTGCCAATGATGACACAGCGCTAAGCTAGATGCTAACATCGGGCAATTACGACAGCTAATAACATTTTTCAAAACAGAAACATAACCTATATCATGAAAACCATGAACAACATAAGTTTTGAGCCTACCTTTTATTCATCAAATGTCAGCGAAAAGTTGGGTTTATAGTGAAGCACTTACCTTTTCTGAAACGTCTAGCTCCATGCTGTCATCCACTCATACAGTCGAATATAGTTCCCTAACTTCCATCCATCCATCCATTCTCTTCCGCTTATCCGGGATCGGGTCGCGGGGTAGCAGCAAGCAGGGAAACCCAGACTTCCCTCTCCCCAGCCACTTCGTCCAGGTCTTCTGGAGGGATCCCGAGGCGTTCCCAGGCCAGCCGAGAGACATAGTCTCTCCAGCGTGTCCTGGGTCGTCCCCGGGGTCTCCTACCAGTGGGACGTGCCCGGTACGCCTCACCAGGGAGGCGTCCGGGAGGCATCCTTACCAGATGCCCGAACCACCTCATCTGGCTCCTCTCGATGCAGAGGAGCAGCGGCTCTACTCTGAGCCCCTCCCGGATGGCCGAGCTTCTCACCCTATCTCTAAGGGAGAGCCCGGACACCCTGCGGAGGAAACTTATTTCGGCCGCTTGTATCCGTGATCTTGTTCTTTCGGTCACAACCCACAGCTCGTGACCATAGGTGAGGGTAGGAACGTAGATCGACTGGTAAATTGAGAGCGTCGCCTTTCGACTCAGCTCCCTCTTCACCATGACGTATCGATACAGCGTCCACATCACTGCAGAAGCTGCATCGACCCGCCTGTCGATCTCCCACTCCATTTTTCCCTCACTCGTGAACAAGACCCTGAGATACTTAAACTCCTCTACTTGGGGCAGGATCTTCTCCCCGACCTGGAGAGAGCACTCCACCCTTTTCCGACTGAGGACCATGGCCTCGGATTTGGAGGTGCTGATTTTCATCCCAACCGCTTCACACTCGGCTGCGAACCGCTCCAGTGAGAGCTGAAGATCACGGCCTGATGAAGCCAACAGAACCACACCATCTGCGAAAAGCAGTGACATGATACTGAGGTCACCAAACCAGATCCCCTCAATGCCTTACCTGCGCCTGGAAATTCTGTCCATAAAAATTATGAACAGAATCAGTGACAAAGGACAGCCTTGGCGGAGTCTAACCCTCACTGGAAGCACATCCGTCTTACTGCCGGCAATGCGGACCAAACTCTGGCACCGGTCGTACAAGGACCGAACCGCCCGTACCCCATACCCCCGGTCCAGTACCCCATACTCCCGGAGCACCCCCCACAGGACTCCCCGAGGGACACGGTCAAACGCTTTCTCCAAGTCCACAAAACACATGTAGACTGGTTGGGCGAACTCCCATGCACCCTCCAGAATTCTGCTGAGGGTGTAGAGCTGGTCCACTGTTCCACAGCCGGGACGAAAACCACATTGCTCCTCCTGATTCCGAGATTCGACTTCCCGACGGACCCTCTTCTCCAGAACCCCTGAATAGACTTTACCAGGAAGGCTGAGGAGTGTGATCCCCCTATAGTTGGAACAGAGCACACCCTCCGATCCCCCTTCTTAAAGAGGGGAACCACCACCCCGGTCTGCCAATCCAAAGGTACTTTCCCCAATGTCCCCGCGATGCTGCAGAGACATGTCAGCCACAACACTCCCACAGCATCCAGAGCCTTTAGGAACTCCAGGCGGATCTCATCCACCCCCGGGGCCCTGCCACCGAGCAGCTTTTTAACCACATCGGCGACCTCAACCCCAGAAATAGGAGAACCCAGCCCCCAGTCTCTACTTCCTCATAAGAAGGCGTGTCGGTGGGATTGAGGAGGTCCTCAGTATTCTTGCCACCGATTCATTAACGTCTCGAGTCGAGTCGGCAGCTCACCATCCCCACTATACACAGTGTTGGTGGTGCGCTGCTTCCCCCTCCTGAGACGCCAGATGGTGGACCAGAATCTCCTCGAAGCCGTCCGGAAGTCATTCTCCATGGCCTCACTGAACTTCTCCCACACCCAAGTTTTAGCCTTGGCTACCGCCAAAGCCGCATTCCGCTTGGCAAACCGCTATCTGTCAGCTGCCTCCAGAGTCCCACAGGCCAAAAAGGCCTGACAGGTACTCCTTCTTCAGCTTGATGGCATCCCATACCACAGGTGTCCACCAACAGGTTCGGGGATTGCCGCCACGACAGGCACCAACCACCTTACGGCCACAGCTCTGGTCGGCTGACTCAACAATGGAGGCACGGAACATGGCCCATTCTCAATGTCCTCAGTGTCCCCCACCTCCCTCAGGATGTGGTGGAAGTTCAGTCGGAGATGGGAGTTGAAACTCCTTCTGACAGGGGACTCTGCCAGACACTCCCAGCAGACCCTCACAATACGTGGTCTGCGGTCTGTCAGATCGAACCGGCATCTTCCCCCACCATCGAAGCCAACTCACCACCAGGTGGTGATCGGTTGACAGCTCTGCCCCTCTCTTCACCCGAGTTACCAAGACATACGGCCGCAAGTCTGGTGACACGACTACAAAGTCGATCATCGAACTGCGGCCTAGGGTGTCCTGATGCCAAGTGCACATATGGACACCTTTATGCTTGAACATGGTGTTCGTTATGGACAATCTGTGACAAGCACAGAAGTCCAATAACAGAGCACCACTCGGGTTCCACCAGGCGCTCGCCCACGGGCCCCACCTCCAGGCCTTGGCTCCAGAGGGGGGGCCCCAGTAACCCACATCCGAGCAAGGGAAAACGTTTGTGCTTGATCTTTTTAACCATAGGGGGTCTTTCAGCTGTGCTTTGTCTGGTCCCTCACCTACATTTTCAACATTCCACTTTTAATTTAGTTGTAAAATTTTCAACATTCAACTTTTAAATTACAATCATACATGTTCAACTTTTTACTTTTCTCTAAAATTTTCAGCAGCTCTTAAAATGAGTTCACAGCTTTGCAACATTCACCTTAAATTTACTTCTAACACTTTCAACATTCCACTTGAATTAAAGCCACACGTTTTCAGCATTCAACTTTCAAATTTAATTCTAAAACTTTCAACATTAATTTTTAATTAACTTCTTACGTTTACAACATACAACTTTTAAATTAATTCTTAACTTTTCAACATACAACTTTTAGATTTACGTCAAATTTTCAACATTCAACTTAAATTTACTTCTAAAATTTTCAACATTTAATTCCATTTATTTTTAATTTTTTAACATTCAACTTAACTTATTTCTAAAATTTTCAACATTCAACTTTGAAATGTCATTCTAAAAGTTTTAACAGTAAACATTAAAATTTAATTCATTGATTTTCAACTTTTACTGCTCCCTAAAATTTACAGCAACTTTTGAAATAAATTCTTACATTTTCAACATTTAACTTTTAAATGAAATTTTTTGCTTATCAACATTCAACTTTTAGATTTAAGTCAAATTTTCAACATCCAACTTTTGGATTGAAGTCACACATTTTTAACATTCAACTTAAATTTGATTGCGTTATTTTCAACATTAAACTTTATATATTTCACATTTTAACATTCAACTAAAATTACTTCTAAACTTTTCAACATTCGACTTTGAAATTACATTCCAAAATTTTTAACGTTAAAAATTTAACTCCATACATTTTCAACATTCAACTTTTAAATGAAATTCACACATTTTCAACATTCAACCTTTACATTTCATTCTGAAACTTTTAACATCAACTTTTAAATTGATTGTAAAATTTTCCACACTCAACTTTAAAATTTCAACTTAAAATTTTTTACATTGAACTTAAGTTTAGTTCTAAAATTTTCAACATTCAACTTTTAAATCTCATTTTTAAATTTTCAACATTCAACATTTAGATTTCATTGTAAAAAAATTTACATTCAACTTTTAAATTAAATTCACACATTTTCAACATTGAACTTTTAAATTTACTTTTAAAATTTTCAACATTCAACCTTTCCATTTCATTCTAAAGCTTTTGACACCAACTTTTCAATTAAATTCATACATTTTCAACATTCAACTTTTAAATTAGTTGTAAAATTTTACACATTCAACTTTAAAATTCCATTTTTAAATTTTTAACATTCGACTTTTAAATTTAATTCATACATTTTCAACTTTTTACTTTTTCTCCAAAATTTTCTGCAAATTTTAAAATGAATTCACAGATTTGCAACATTCAACTTAAATTTAATTCTAAAACTTTCAACATTCCACTTGAATTAAAGCCACACATTTTCAACATTCAACTTTCAAATTCAACATTCACCTTTAATTAAATTCTTGCATTTTCAACATTCAACTTTTAAATTAATTTTTAACTTTACAACATTGAACTTTTACATTTAAGTCAAATTTTCAACATTCAACTTAAATGTAGTTCTAATATTTTCAACATTTAATTTTGTATGTTTTTAGTTTTAACATTCAACTTAAACTATTCCTAAAATTTTCAACATTGAACCTTGAAATTTCATTCTAAGAGTTTTAACATTAAACATTTAAATACATACATTTTCAACATTCAACTTCTTGATTTCATTGTCAAAATTTTTACATTCAACTTTTGAATTTAATTCACACATTTTCAACATTGAACTTTTAAATTTACTTTTAAAATTTTCAACATTCAACCTTTACATTTCATTCTGACGCTTTTAATATCAACTTTTAAATTGATTGTAAAATTTTCAACATTCAACCTCAAAATTTCATTTTTAAATTTTCAACATTTAACTTTTAAATTAAATTCATGGATTTTCAACTTTTAATCTTCTCTAAAATTTACAGCAACATTTAAAATAAATTCTTACATTTTCAACATTTAACTTTTAAATTAATTTTCAGCTTTTCAACATTCAACTTTTAGATAAAAGTCAAACTTTAAACATTCAACTTTTAAAGTAATTGTAAAATGTCCACATTCAACTTTAAAATTTCAGTTTAATTCTAAAATTTTTAACATTCAACTATTAAATGTCATTTTTAAATTTTCAACATTCAACTTTTAAATTAGTTGTACAATTTTCAATATTCAACTTTAAATTAAATTCATACATTTTCAACTTTTTACTTTTCTCTAAAATTTTCAGCAACTTTTAAAATGAATTCACAGATTTGCAACATTCAACTTAAATTTAATTTTAAAACTTTCAACATTCCATTTGAATTAAAGCCACACGTTTTCAACATTGAACTTTCAAATTTAATTCTAAAACTTTCAACATTCACCCTTAATTAAATTCTTACATTTTCAACATGTAACTTTTAAATTAATTTTCAACTTTTCAACATTCAACTTTTAGATTTAAGTCAAATTTTCAACATTCAACTTAAATTTAATTCTAATATCTTCAACATTTAATTCTACTTTTTTTTAATTTTTTAACATTCAACTTAAATTATTTCTAAAGTTTTCAACATTCAACTTTGAAATTTCATTCTACAAGTTTTAACATTAAGCATTTGAATACATACATTTTCAACATTCAACTTCTTAATTTCATTATCAAAATTTTTACATTCTACTTTTAAATTAAATTCACACATTTTCAACATTGAACTTTTAAATTTACTTTAAAAATTTTCAACATTCAACCTTTGCATTTAATTCTAAAACTTTTAACATCAACTTTTAAATTGATTATAAAATTTTCAACATTCAACTTTAAAATTTCAATTTAAAATTTTTAACATTCAACTGAAGTTTAATTCTAAAATTTTCAACATTCAACATGTAAATTTCATTTTAACCTTTTCAACAGTCAACCTTTATATTTCATTCTAAAACTTTTAACATCAACTTTTCAATTAAAGTCATACATTTTCAACATCCATCCATCCATCCATTCTCTTCCGCTTATCCGAGATCGGGTCGCGGGGGTAGCAGCTTACGCAGGGAAACCCAGACTTCCCCCTCCCCAGCCACTTCGCCCAGCTCTTCTGGAGGGGTCCCGAGGCGTTCCCAGGCCAGCCGAGAGACATAGTCTCTCCTGCGTATCCTGGGTCGTCCCCGGGGTCTCCTACCAGTGGGACGTGCCCGGTACACCTCACCAGGGAGGCGTCCGGGAGGCATCCTTACCAGATGCCCGAACCACCTCATCTGGCTCCTCTCGATGCAGAGGAGCAGCGGCTCTACTCTGAGCCCCTCCCGGATGGCCGAGCTTCTCACCCTATCTCTAAGGTAGAGCCCGGACACCCTGCGGAGGAAACTCATTTCGGCCGCTTGCATCCGTGATCTTGTTCTTTCGGTCACGACCTACAGCTCGTGACCATAGGTGAGGGTAGGAATGTAGATCAACTGGTAAATTGAGAGCTTCGCCTTTCGGCTCAGCTCCCTCTTCACCGCGACGGACCGATACAGCGTCCGCATCACTGCAGAAGCTGCACCGACCCGCCTGTCGATCTCCCGCTGCATTTTTCCCTCACTCGTGAACAAGACCCTGAGATACTTAAACTCCTCTACTTGAGACAGGATCTTCTCCCCGACCTGGAGAAAGCACTCCACCCTTTTCCGACTGAGGACCATGGCCTCGGATTTGGAGGTGCTGCCTTTCATCCCAACCGCTTCACACTCGGCTGCGAACCGCTCCAGTGAGAGCTGAAGATCACGGCCTGATGAAGCCAACAGAACCACATCATCTGCGAGAAGCAACGACATGATACTGAAGTCACCAAACCAGACCCCCTCAATGCCTTGGCTGTGCCTAGAAATTCTGTCCATAAAAATTATGAACAGAATCAGTGACAAAAGACAGCCTTGGCGGAGTCCAACCCTCACTGGAAACACATCTGACTTACTACTGGCAATGTGGACCAGACTCTGGCACCAGTCGTACAAGGACCGAACCGCCCGTACCCCATACCCCCGGTCCGGTACCCCATACTCCCGGAGCACCCCCCACAGGACTCCCCGAGGGACACGGTCGAACGCTTTCTCCAAGTCTACAAAACACATGTAGACTGGTTGGGCAAACTCCCATGCACCCTCCAGGATCCTGCTGAGGGTGTAGAGCTGGTCCACTGTTCCACAGCCGAGACGAAAACCACATTGCTCCTCCTGATTCCGAGATTCAACCTCCCAACGGACCCTCCTCTCCAGAACCCCTGAATAGACTTTACCAGGGAGGCTGAGGAGTGTGATCCCCCTGTAGTTGGAGCAGCTCACACTCTCCAATCCCCCTTCCTAAAGAGGGGAACCACCACCCCGGTCTGTCAATCCAAAGGTACTGTCCCCAATGTCCCTGCGATGCTGCAGAGACGTGTCAGCCACAACACTCCCACAGCATCCAGAGCCTTTAAGAACTCCGGGCGGATCTCATCCACCCCCAGGGCCCTGCCACCGAGCAGCTTTTTAACCACCTCGGCGACCTCAACCCCAGAGATAGGAGAGCCCAGTCCCCAGTCTCTGCTTCCTCATAAGAAGGCGTGTCGGTGGGATTGAGGAGGTCCTCGAAGTATTCTCGCCACCGATTCACAACGGTCCGAGTCGAGGTCAGCAGCGCACCATCCCCACTATACACAGTGTTGGTGGTGCGCTGCTTCCCCCTCCTGAGACGCCGGATGGTGGACCAGAATCTCCTCGAAGCCGTCCGGAAGTCATTCTCCATGGCCTCACCGAACTCCTCCCACACTCAAGTTTTAGCCTCGGCGACCATCAAAGCCGCATTCCGCTTGGCAAGCCGGTATCTGTCAGCTGCCTCCAGAGTCCCACAGACCAAAAAGGCCTGACAGGACTCCTTCTTCAGCTTGACGACATCCCTTACCGCAGGTGTCCACCAACGGGTTCGGGGATTGCCGCCACGACAGGCACCAACCACCTTATGGCCACAGCTCTGGTCGGCTGCCTCAACAATGGAGGCACGGAACATGGCCCATTCGGACTCAATGTCCCCCACCTCCCTCGGGATGTGGTCGAAGTTCTGCCGGAGATGGGAGTTGAAACTCCTTCTGACAGGGGACTCTGCCAGACGCTTCCAGCAGACCCTCACAATACGTTTTGGTCTGCCAGATCGAACCGGCATCTTCCCCCACCATCGAAGCCAACTCACCACCAGGTGGTGATCGGTTGACAGCTCTGCCCTTCTCTTCACCCGAGTGTCCAAGACATACGGCCGCAAGTCCGGTGACACGACTACAAAGTCGATCATCGAACTGCGGCCTAGGGTGTCCTGGTGCCAAGTGCACATATGGGCACTTTTATGCTTGAACATGGTGTTCGTTATGGACAATCCGTGACAAGCACAGAAGTCCAATAACAGAGCACCACTCGGGTTCCGGTCGGGGGGAACCTCCCAATCACGCCTCTCCAGGTCTCACTGTCATTGCCCACGTGAGCATTGAAGTCCCCCAGCAGAACGAGGGAATCCCCAGAGGGGGCGCTCTCCAGCACCCCCTCCAAGGACTCCAAAAAGGGTGGGTTCTCTGAACTGTTGTTTGGTGCATAAGCACACACACGGTCAGGACCCGTACCCCCACCCGAAGGCGGAGGGAGGCTACCCTCTCGTCTTCCGGGGTAAACCCCAATGTACAGGCACCGAGCCGCGGGGCAATAAGTATGCCCACACCTGCTCGGCGCCTCTCACCGCGGGCAACTCCAGAGTGGAATAAAGTCCAACCCCTTTCAAGAGGACTGGTACCAGAGCCCAAACTGTGTGTGGAGGTGAGTCCGACTATATCTAGTCGGAACTTCTCCACCTCACAAACCAGTTTGGGCTCCTTCCCTGCCAGAGAGGTGACATTCCACGTCCCTAGAGCTAGCTTCTGTAGCCGGGGATTGGAACGCCAAGGTCCCGCCTTAGGCTGCCACCCAACTCACAGTGCACCCGACCCCCTTGGCCCCTCTCATGGGTGGTGGGCCCATGGGAAGTCCCATAACTTTAGACTTCGAAATACAGAGAAATTTTCAGCGCTCATCACGATTTCGGACAGAGTGTGTTTGGGCCTCTCTTTTGCAAAGTACATAAGAAATGACCAATGTTTTTTTTCGGAAAGAGGAGACCTACCTGAATTCCACAATACCAAGCATGGCTATATTTACAGATGGCGTAGCCGGGACATACCAAGATAGGGAAAAGATCAGGGATGCAAGGATGCCGGCGTCCTCAAGGACTTGAACAGGTTAAGACTGAAATGTAAAAATGTCAACATACTTACCTTGTCTCGTTAAAGTTGTGATCTAAGAGGGGAAACTGTGTACCTGCTGGCTCTGAATATTCTCTCTGATGGAACACTGGATGCTGGGACACACAAAAGCTTTTTTTACCAGTCTGGCAAGATGAGGCTCTGTAAAGAAAATATAAAAAATATCCATGTCATTATTGATGAATCATTATTATCATTAGGCTAACATTCATATCAATATACAGATAAGTTGGCTTATACAGTACTTGTTTTTGTTACTAAACAAGACCATCTAGCTCAGGTTAATAAAGTGTCCTGATTAGCTTCACACATCTAGCTGATCCAGCTGCTAGTATTTGGTTGATTCCAACGTCCACTTAATTATATGGTAATACACACGTAGTGACTGTCAACTAAAATGGTTAAAACAAGTGTGTGGCGTAGTTGTGCCTTCAACTATTGCTCAATAATGCCGTGTCTTCATTTCACCGTCTCATCATGACTGAAAGTTTAGCTGGTTAGCTTAGAATATTAGCGTGGCTAATTATCAGTGGCTGCACTATGGTATGGGGTTTATGTTGACATTAATGACAGATGAATCGTTGCATTCTCCCTCAACCCGAAGTCCCCACATCATGTATTTCAGCTAAAACATTAAAGTTAACTTACCTTGCATTGTCTATAGAGTTGTGTGAGATGGTCATGCAGGTGAGTTGTGAGGTTCAAAGTATTGCTGCCTTTAGCAGACACTTTTTCAACTGTCCCTCTGCATTCTTAAAATAGCCAAAATACGTCCACACTTCAGACTTAGTCCTCTTTGAAGGCTGATAGATGTCCTGAGTGCTGTTGTCTCCTCCTTCGGCCATGAGTCCAGCTTCAGAAAGTGGAAACATTACAAGATGTCCTGGCTGCAGACCTCCACTGTGAGGTCGCTTCTTCCGCAGGCTCCACTCACGACGGCAAAGGCAGGGGATACATTTCAAAATAATAACGCAAATGCACTTCCGGTTGAATTTTCCGGTTTACCGCTACACACCGGTAACCTGACATCCCTACTTACCTCTTCTCTTTCCATAAAATGTGGTTGTTAGTATGGCAGCCATCTTGACAGAGGAAAAAACCCATCAAATGACACATCACTGACAAGCCCAGGATGTCCCCCACAGAATACTATAGGGCTTGGCAGGGTAACTTCAAATATTGAAGGAATGTACAGGTGAACAAAATCTCCACTATAATGGACGTAAATTAATAGGCTGGGTCTCATGAGCCATGTTTAAGATATAAGAGTAATCAAACCATTGTTACCGCCAGTTTACGAGAGAAAAAAAACATATATATATATATATATATATATATATATACGCAAGTATATATAAACATATATCTATGTATATATATACATGCTGTATATATATATATATATATATATATATATATATATATATATATATATACACACATGTATATGTACATATTTATATACATATACATATACATACATATATATACATGTATATGTATATATTTATATATATGTACGAATATATACTGTATATATATATATATATATATCTTCTCCAAACATCAAACGTGACATATTTGTAAAAGTGTTTATACTTCAGCAAAGGATGAGAAACATTTTATCATTCACAAACAGTTTAAGATGATAATGAGCCATTTGTTGCATCTCATCTTCATTCCATTGAAACGCATTACTGAACGCTCTGACTGATGTCTTAAAGATGGCGCCCATGATTTCAGCTGTCAGCTCTCCCTGTATATGGCGCTGAGTCTGCAGTGAACAGTGATCTATCACTTCTAATAAAGAATCTATAACAACTTGTTGACCTCTCTGGGACACGTATGAGCGTGATTTTAGTGTCTAACACTGTAATCAATAAGTGACACATGCACTACAGTACCAGACCCCATTAATAAGAGCACACAATTTAGACTTCTGCAGATAAACAGTTTGTTTTCACTTCATATAAACAGTTTTACAGTGTTTCACTGCAGATAAAAAATATTATAACAGTATTTCACTGTTTCCATTTAAGTGTTTTTCACTTCATATAAACAGTTTTACAGTGTTTCACTGCAGATAAAAAAATTATCAAACAGTGTCTCACTGCAGATAATTTGTTTCACTTCATATAAACAGTTTTTACAGGTGTTTACTGCAGATAACAACCAAACTTCACTTATAGACAGTGTATTCACTGCAGATAAACAGTTTGTTTTCACTTCATATAACACAGTTTTTACAGTGTATCACTGCAGATAAAAATATTATAACAGTGTTTCACTGCAGATAAACAGTTTGTTTTCACTTCATTATAAACAGTGTCAGCAGGTCAGTGTTCAGGTCACTGCAGATAAAAATATTATAACAGTGTTTCACTGCAGATAAACAGTTTGTTTTCACTTCATATAAACAGTTTTTACAGTGTTTCACTGCAGATAAAAAAATATTATAACAGTGTTTCACTGCAGATAAACGGTATTTTTTCACTTCATATAAACAGTTAATATTACAGTTTTACTGCATATAAACAGATATTATTACAGTGTTTCACTGCAGATAAACAGTTTGTTTTCACTTCATATAAACAGTTTTTACAGTGTTTTACTGCAGATAAAAAAAATATTATAACAGTGTTTCACTGCAGATAAACAGTTTGTTTTCACTTCATACAAACAGTTTTCACAGTGTTTTACTGCAGATAAAAAATGTTATAACAGTGTTTCACTGCAGATAAACAGTTTGTTTTCACTTCATATAAACAGTTTTTACAGTATTTAACTGAAGATAAAAAAAATATTATAACAGTGTTTCACTGCAGATAAACAGTTTGTTTTCACTTCATATAAACAGTTTTACAGTGTTTACAGTGTTTCACTGCAGATAAAAAATATTATAACAGTGTTTCACTGCAGATAAACAGTTTGTTTTCACTTCATATGAACAGTTTTTAGTGTTTCACTGCAGATAAAAAATATTATAACAGTGTTTCACTGCAGATAAACAGTTTGTTTTCACTTCATATAAACAGTTTTTACAGTGTTTCACTGCAGATAAAAAAAATATTATAACAGTGTTTCACTGCAGATAAACAGTTTGTTTTCACTTCATATAAACAGTTTTTACAGTGTTTCACTGCAGATAAAAAATATTATAACAGTGTTTCACTGCAGATAAACAGTTTGTTTTCACTTTATATAAACAGTTTTTACAGTGTTTTACTGCAGATAAACTGCTTGTTTTCACTTCATATAAGCAGTTTTTACAGTGTTTCACTGCAGATAAACTGCTTGTTTTCACTTCATATAAACAGTTTTTACAGTGTTTTACTGCAGATAAAAAAAATATTATAACAGTGTTTCACTGCAGATAAACTGCTTGTTTTCACTTCATATAAACAGTTTTTACAGTGTTTTACTGCAGATAAAAAAAATATTATAACAGTGTTTCACTGCAGATAAACAGTTTGTTTTCACTTCATATAAACAGTTTTTACAGTGTTTCACTGCAGATAAAAAAAATATTATTACAGTGTTTCACTGCAGATAAACTGCTTGTTTTCACTTCATATAAACAGTTTTTACAGTGTTTTACTGCAGATAAAAAATATTATAACAGTGTTTCACTGCAGATAAACAGATTGTTCTCACTTCATATACACAGTTTTACAGTGTTTCACTGCAGATAAAAAATGTTATAACAGTGTTTCACTGCAGATAAACAGTTTGTTTTCACTTCATATAAACAGTTTTTACAGTGTTTCACTGCAGATAAACTGCTTGTTTTCACTTCATATAAACAGTTTTTACAGTGTTTTACTGCAGATAAAAAAAATATTATAACAGTGTTTCACTGCAGATAAACAGTTTGTTTTCACTTCATATAAACAGTTTTTACAGTGTTTCACTGCAGATAAAAAAATATTATAACAGTGTTTCACTGCAGATAAACTGCTTGTTTTCACTTCATATAAGCAGTTTTTACAGTGTTTTACTGCAGATAAAAAAAATATTATAACAGTGTTTCACTGCAGATAAACTGTTTGTTTTCACTTCATATAAACAGTTTTTAGTGTTTCACTGCAGATAAAAAATATTATAACAGTGTTTCACTGCAGATAAACTGCTTGTTTTCACTTCATATAAACAGTTTTTAGTGTTTCACTGCAGATAAAAAATATTATAACAGTGTTTCACTGCAGATAAAAAATATTATAACAGTGTTTCACTGCAGATAAACTGCTTGTTTTCACTTCATATAAACAGTTTTTACAGTGTTTCACTGCAGATAAACTGCTTGTTTTCACTTCATATAAACAGTTTTTACAGTGTTTTACTGAAGATAAAAAAAATATTATAACAGTGTTTCACTGCCGATAAACAGTTTGTTTTCACTTCATATAAACAGTTTTTACAGTGTTTTACTGCAGATAAAAAAAATATTATTACAGTGTTTCACTGCAGATAAACAGTTTGTTTTCACTTCATATAAACAGTTTTTACAGTGTTTCACTGCAGATAAAAAAAATATTATAACAGTGTTTCACTGCAGATAAACAGTTTGTTTTCACTTCATATAAACAGTTTTTACAGTGTTTCACTGCAGATAAAAAATGTTATAACAGTGTTTCACTGCAGATAAACTGCTTGTTTTCACTTCATATAAACAGTTTTTAGTGTTTCACTGCAGATAAAAAATATTATAACAGTGTTTCACTGCAGATAAAAAATATTATAACAGTGTTTCACTGCAGATAAACTGCTTGTTTTCACTTCATATAAACAGTTTTTACAGTGTTTCACTGCAGATAAAAAATATTATAACAGTGTTTCACTGCAGATAAACAGTTTGTTTTCACTTCATATAAACAGTTTTTACAGTGTTTTACTGCAGATAAAAAAAATATTATAACAGTGTTTCACTGCAGATAAACAGTTTGTTTTCACTTCATATAAACAGTTTTTACAGTGTTTTACTGCAGATAAAAATGTTATAACAGTGTTTCACTGCAGATAAACAGTTTGTTTTCACTTCATATAAACAGTTTTTACAGTGTTTCACTGCAGATAAAAATATTATAACAGTGTTTCACTGCAGATAAACAGTTTGTTTTCACTTCATATAAACAGTTTTACAGTGTTTTACTGCAGATAAAAATATTATAACAGTGTTTTACTGCAGATAAACTGCTTGTTTTCACTTCATATAAGCAGTTTTTACAGTGTTTTACTGCAGATAAAAAAAATATTATAACAGTGTTTCACTGCAGATAAACTGTTTGTTTTCACTTCATATAAACAGTTTTTAGTGTTTCACTGCAGATAAAAAATATTATAACAGTGTTTCACTGCAGATAAAAAATATTATAACAGTGTTTCACTGCAGATAAACTGCTTGTTTTCACTTCATATAAACAGTTTTTACAGTGTTTCACTGCAGATAAAAAAATATTATAACAGTGTTTCACTGCAGATAAACAGTTTGTTTTCACTTCATATAAACAGTTTTTACAGTGTTTTACTGCAGATAAAAAAAATATTATAACAGTGTTTCACTGCAGATAAACAGTTTGTTTTCACTTCATATAAACAGTTTTTACAGTGTTTTACTGCAGATAAAAAAATATTATTACAGTGTTTCACTGCAGATAAACAGTTTGTTTTCACTTCATATAAACAGTTTTACAGTGTTTCACTGCAGATAAAAATATTATAACAGTGTTTCACTGCAGATAAACAGTTTGTTTTCACTTCATATAAACAGTTTTACAGTGTTTCACTGCAGATAAAAAAATATTATTACAGTGTTTCACTGCAGATAAACAGTTTGTTTTCACTTCATATAAACAGTTTTTACAGTGTTTTACTGCAGATAAAAAAAATATTATAACAGTGTTTCACTGCAGATAAACAGTTTGTTTTCACTTCATACAAACAGTTTTCACAGTGTTTTACTGCAGATAAAAAAAATATTATAACAGTGTTTCACTGCAGATAAACAGTTTGTTTTCACTTCATACAAACAGTTTTCACAGTGTTTTACTGCAGATAAAAAATGTTATAACAGTGTTTCACTGCAGATAAAAAAATATTATTACAGTGTTTCACTGCAGATAAACAGTTTGTTTTCACTTCATATAAACAGTTTTTACAGTGTTTTACTGCAGATAAAAAATATTATTACAGTGTTTCACTGCAGATAAACTGTTTGTTTTCACTTCATATAAACAGTTTTTACAGTGTTTTACTGCAGATAAAAAAAATATTATAACAGTGTTTCACTGCAGATAAACTGTTTGTTTTCACTACATATAAACATTTTTTACAGTGTTTTACTGCATATAAAAAATGTTATAACAGTGTTTCACTGCAGATAAACAGTTTGTTTTCACTTCATATAAACAGTTTTTACAGTGTTTCACTGCAGATAAAAAAATATTATTACAGTGTTTCACTGCAGATAAACAGTTTGTTTTCACTTCATATAAACAGTTTTTACAGTGTTTCACTGCAGATAAAAAAAATATTATAACAGTGTTTCACTGCAGATAAACTGCTTGTTTTCACTTCATATAAACAGTTTTTACAGTGTTTCACTGCAGATAAAAAAATATTATTACAGTGTTTCACTGCAGATAAACAGTTTGTTTTCACTTCATATAAACAGTTTTACAGTGTTTCACTGCAGATAAAAATATATAACAGTGTTTCACTGCAGATAAACAGTTTGTTTTCACTTCATATAAACAGTTTTTACAGTGTTTCACTGCAGATAAAAAATATTATAACAGTGTTTCACTGCAGATAAACAGTTTGTTTTCACTTCATATAAACAGTTTTACAGTGTTTTACTGCAGATAAAAATATTATAACAGTGTTTCACTGCAGATAAAAAAGTTTTATAACAGTGTTTCACTGCAGATAAACAGTGCTTGTTTTCACTTCATATAAACAGTTTTTACAGTGTTTTACTGCAGATAAAAAAATATTATAACAGTGTTTCACTGCAGATAAACAGTTTGTTTTCACTTCATATAAACAGTTTTTACAGTGTTTTACTGCAGATAAAAAAAATATTATAACAGTGTTTCACTGCAGATAAACAGTTTGTTTTCACTTCATATAAACAGTTTTTACAGTGTTTTACTGCAGATAAAAAATATTATAACAGTGTTTCACTGCAGATAAACTGCTTGTTTTCACTTCATATAAACAGTTTTTACAGTGTTTTACTGCAGATAAAAAAAATATTATAACAGTGTTTCACTGCAGATAAACAGTTTGTTTTCACTTCATATAAACAGTTTTTACAGTGTTTCACTGCAGATAAAAAAAATATTATTACAGTGTTTCACTGCAGATAAACAGTTTGTTTTCACTTCATATAAACAGTTTTTACAGTGTTTTACTGCAGATAAAAAATATTATAACAGTGTTTCACTGCAGATAAACTGCTTGTTTTCACTTCATATAAACAGTTTTTACAGTGTTTTACTGCAGATAAAAAAAATATTATAACAGTGTTTCACTGCAGATAAACTGCTTGTTTTCACTTCATATAAACAGTTTTTACAGTGTTTCACTGCAGATAAAAAATATTATAAAAGTGTTTCACTGAAGATAAAAAGTGTGTTTTCTCTGAATATAAACAGTTTTACAGTGTTTCACTGCAGATAAAAAAATATTATAACAGTGTTTCACTGCAGATAAACAGTTTGTTTTCACTTCATATAAACAGTTTTTACAGTGTTTCACTGCAGATAAAAAAAATATTATAACAGTGTTTCACTGCAGATAAACAGTTTGTTTTCACTTCATATAAACAGTTTTTACAGTGTTTCACTGCAGATAAAAAAAATATTATAACAGTGTTTCACTGCAGATAAACAGTTTGTTTTCACTTCATATAAACAGTTTTTACAGTGTTTTACTGCAGATAAAAAAATATTATAACAGTGTTTCACTGCAGATAAACAGTTTGTTTTCACTTCATATAAACAGTTTTTAGTGTTTCACTGCAGATAAAAAATATTATAACAGTGTTTCACTGCAGATAAACTGCTTGTTTTCACTTCATATAAACAGTTTTTACAGTGTTTCACTGCAGATAAAAAAATATTATAACAGTGTTTCACTGCAGATAAACAGTTTGTTTTCACTTCATATAAACAGTTTTTACAGTGTTTCACTGCAGATAAAAAAAATATTATAACAGTGTTTCACTGCAGATAAACAGTTTGTTTTCACTTCATATAAACAGTTTTACAGTGTTTTACTGCAGATAAAAAAAATATCATAACAGTGTTTCACTGCAGATAAACAGTTTGTTTTCACTTCATATAAACAGTTTTTACAGTGTTTTACTGCAGATAAAAAAAATATTATAACAGTGTTTCACTGCAGATAAACTGTTTGTTTTCACTTCATATAAACAGTTTTTACAGTGTTTTACTGCAGATAAAAATATTATAACAGTGTTTCACTGCAGATAAACAGTTTGTTTTCACTTCATATAAACAGTTTTACAGTGTTTCACTGCAGATAAAAAAAATATTATAACAGTGTTTCACTGCAGATAAACAGTTTGTTTTCACTTCATATAAACAGTTTTTACAGTGTTTTACTGCAGATAAAAAAATATTATAACAGTGTTTCACTGCAGATAAACAGTTTGTTTTCACTTCATATAAACAGTTTTTACAGTGTTTTACTGCAGATAAAAAAATATTATAACAGTGTTTCACTGCAGATAAACAGTTTGTTTTCACTTCATATAAACAGTTTTTACAGTGTTTTACTGCAGATAAAAAAATATTATAACAGTGTTTCACTGCAGATAAACAGTTTGTTTTCACTTCATATAAACAGTTTTTACAGTGTTTTACTGCAGATAAAAAAAATATTATAACAGTGTTTCACTGCAGATAAACTGCTTGTTTTCACTTCATATAAACAGTTTTTACAGTGTTTCACTGCAGATAAAAAAAATATTATTACAGTGTTTCACTGCAGATAAAAAATATTATAACAGTGTTTCACTGCAGATAAACTGCTTGTTTTCACTTCATATAAACAGTTTTTACAGTGTTTCACTGCAGATAAAAAAATATTATAACAGTGTTTCACTGCAGATAAACAGTTTGTTTTCACTTCATATAAACAGTTTTTACAGTGTTTCACTGCAGATAAAAAAAATATTATAACAGTGTTTCACTGCAGATAAACTGCTTGTTTTCACTTCATATAAACAGTTTTTACAGTGTTTTACTGCAGATAAAAAAAATATTATAACAGTGTTTCACTGCAGATAAACAGTTTGTTTTCACTTCATATAAACAGTTTTTAGTGTTTCACTGCAGATAAAAAATGTTATAACAGTGTTTCACTGCAGATAAACAGTTTGTTTTCACTTCATATAAACAGTTTTTACAGTGTTTCACTGCAGATAAAAAAAATATTATAACAGTGTTTCACTGCAGATAAACAGTTTGTTTTCACTTCATATAAACAGTTTTTACAGTGTTTTACTGCAGATAAAAAAAATATTATAACAGTGTTTCACTGCAGATAAACAGTTTGTTTTCACTTCATATAAACAGTTTTCACAGTGTTTCACTGCAGATAAAAATATTATAACAGTGTTTCACTGCAGATAAACAGTTTGTTTTCACTTCATATAAACAGTTTTTACAGTGTTTTACTGCAGATAAAAAAAATATTATAACAGTGTTTCACTGCAGATAAACAGTTTGTTTTCACTTCATATAAACAGTTTTTACAGTGTTTTACTGCAGATAAAAAAATATTATAACAGTGTTTCACTGCAGATAAACAGTTTGTTTTCACTTCATATAAACAGTTTTTACAGTGTTTTACTGCAGATAAAAAATATTATAACAGTGTTTCACTGCAGATAAACAGTTGTTTTCACTTCATATAAACAGTTTTTACAGTGTTTTACTGCAGATAAAAAAAATATTATAACAGTGTTTCACTGCAGATAAACAGTTTGTTTTCACTTCATATAAACAGTTTTTACAGTGTTTTACTGCAGATAAAAAAAATATTATAACAGTGTTTCACTGCAGATAAACTGCTTGTTTTCACTTCATATAAACAGTTTTTACAGTGTTTTACTGCAGATAAAAAAAATATTATAACAGTGTTTCACTGCAGATAAACAGTTTGTTTTCACTTCATATAAACAGTTTTTAGTGTTTCACTGCAGATAAAAAATATTATTACAGTGTTTCACTGCAGATAAACTGCTTGTTTTCACTTCATATAAACAGTTTTTACAGTGTTTTACTGCAGATAAAAAAAATATTATAACAGTGTTTCACTGCAGATAAACTGCTTGTTTTCACTTCATATAAACAGTTTTTACAGTGTTTCACTGCAGATAAACTGCTTGTTTTCACTTCATATAAACAGTTTTTACAGTGTTTTACTGCAGATAAAAAAAATATTATAACAGTGTTTCACTGCAGATAAACAGTTTGTTTTCACTTCATATAAACAGTTTTTACAGTGTTTCACTGCAGATAAAAAAAATATTATAACAGTGTTTCACTGCAGATAAAAAAAATATTATAACAGTGTTTCACTGCAGATAAACTGCTTGTTTTCACTTCATATAAACAGTTTTTACAGTGTTTTACTGCAGATAAAAAAAATATTATAACAGTGTTTCACTGCAGATAAACAGTTTGTTTTCACTTCATATAAACAGTTTTTACAGTGTTTCACTGCAGATAAAAAAAATATTATAACAGTGTTTCACTGCAGATAAACAGTTTGTTTTCACTTCATATAAACAGTTTTTACAGTGTTTTACTGCAGATAAAAAAAAATATTATAACAGTGTTTCACTGCAGATAAACAGTTTGTTTTCACTTCATATAAACAGTTTTTAGTGTTTCACTGCAGATAAAAAATGTTATAACAGTGTTTCACTGCAGATAAACAGTTTGTTTTCACTTCATATAAACAGTTTTTAGTGTTTCACAGCGGTTAAAAAATATTATTACAGTGTTTCACTGCAGATAAACAGTTTGTTTTCACTTCATATAAACAGTTTTTACAGTGTTTTACTGCAGATAAAAAATATTATAACAGTGTTTCACTGCAGATAAACAGTTTGTTTTCACTTCATATAAACAGTTTTTACAGTGTTTCACTGCAGATAAAAAAAATATTATAACAGTGTTTCACTGCAGATAAACAGTTTGTTTTCACTTCATATAAACAGTTTTTACAGTGTTTTACTGCAGATAAAAAAAATATTATAACAGTGTTTCACTGCAGATAAACAGTTTGTTTTCACTTCATATAAACAGTTTTTACAGTGTTTTACTGCAGATAAAAAAAATATTATAACAGTGTTTCACTGCAGATAAACTGCTTGTTTTCACTTCATATAAACAGTTTTTACAGTGTTTTACTGCAGATAAAAAAAATATTATAACAGTGTTTCACTGCAGATAAACAGTTTGTTTTCACTTCATATAAACAGTTTTACAGTGTTTCACTGCAGATAAAAATATTATAACAGTGTTTCACTGCAGATAAACAGTTTGTTTTCACTTCATATAAACAGTTTTACAGTGTTTCACTGCAGATAAAAATATTATAACAGTGTTTCACTGCAGATAAACAGTTTGTTTTCACTTCATATAAACAGTTTTTAGTGTTTCACTGCAGATAAAAAATATTATTACAGTGTTTCACTGCAGATAAACTGCTTGTTTTCACTTCATATAAACAGTTTTACAGTGTTTTACTGCAGATAAAATGTTATAACAGTGTTTCACTGCAGATAAACAGTTTGTTTTCACTTCATATAAACAGTTTTTAGTGTTTCACTGCAGATAAAAAAAATATTATAACAGTGTTTCACTGCAGATAAACTGCTTGTTTTCACTTCATATAAACAGTTTTTACAGTGTTTTACTGCAGATAAAAAAAATATTATAACAGTGTTTCACTGCAGATAAACTGCTTGTTTTCACTTCATATAAACAGTTTTTACAGTGTTTTACTGCAGATAAACTGCTTGTTTTCACTTCATATAAACAGTTTTTACAGTGTTTCACTGCAGATAAAAAAAATATTATAACAGTGTTTCACTGCAGATAAACAGTTTGTTTTCACTTCATATAAACAGTTTTTACAGTGTTTTACTGCAGATAAAAAAATATTATAACAGTGTTTCACTGCAGATAAACTGCTTGTTTTCACTTCATATAAACAGTTTTTACAGTGTTTTACTGCAGATAAAAAAATGTTATAACAGTGTTTCACGCAGATAAACAGTTTGTTTTCACTTCATATAAACAGTTTTTACAGTGTTTCACTGCTGATAAAAAAATATTATTACAGTGTTTCACTGCAGATAAACTGCTTGTTTTCACTTCATATAAACAGTTTTTACAGTGTTTCACTGCAGATAAACAGTTTGTTTTCACTTCATATAAACAGTTTTTACAGTGTTTCACTGCAGATAAAAAAAATATTATAACAGTGTTTCACTGCAGATAAACAGTTTGTTTTCACTTCAAATAAAAAGAATTTACAGTGTTTTACTCCAGATAAAAAAATATTATAACAGTGATTCACTGCAGATAAACAGTTTGTTTTCACTTCATATAAACAGTTTTACAGTGTTTTACTGCAGATAAAAATCTTATAACCGTGTTTCACTGCAGATAAACAGTTTGTTTTCACTTCATATAAACAGTTTTTACAGTGTTTTACTGCAGATAAAAAAATATTATAACAGTGTTTCACTGCAGATAAACTGCTTGTTTTCACTTCATATAAACAGTTTTTACAGTGTTTCACTGCAGATAAAAAAAATATTATAACAGTGTTTCACTGCAGATAAACTGCTTGTTTTCACTTCATATAAACAGTTTTTACAGTGTTTTACTGCAGATAAAAAAAATATTATAACAGTGTTTCACTGCAGATAAACAGTTTGTTTTCACTTCATATAAACAGTTTTTACAGTGTTTCACTGCAGATAAAAAAAATATTATAACAGTGTTTCACTGCAGATAAACAGTTTGTTTTCACTTCATATAAACAGTTTTACAGTGTTTTACTGCAGATAAAAAAATATTATAACAGTGTTTCACTGCAGATAAACAGTTTGTTTTCACTTCATATAAACAGTTTTTACAGTGTTTTACTGCAGATAAAAAAATATTATAACAGTGTTTCACTGCAGATAAACAGTTTGTTTTCACTTCATATAAACAGTTTTTACAGTGTTTCACTGCAGATAAAAAATATTATAACAGTGTTTCACTGCAGATAAACTGTTTGTTTTCACTTCATATAAACAGTTTTTACAGTGTTTTACTGCAGATAAAAAAATATTATAACAGTGTTTCACTGCAGATAAACTGTTTGTTTTCACTTCATATAAACAGTTTTTACAGTGTTTTACTGCAGATAAAAAATATTATAACAGTGTTTCACTGCAGATAAACTGCTTGTTTTCACTTCATATAAACAGTTTTTACAGTGTTTTACTGCAGATAAAAAAAATATTATAACAGTGTTTCACTGCAGATAAACTGCTTGTTTTCACTTCATATAAACAGTTTTTACAGTGTTTCACTGCAGATAAAAAAAATATTATAACAGTGTTTCACTGCAGATAAATTTGTTTTCACTTCATATAAACAGTTTTTACAGTGTTTCACTGCAGATAAAAAAAATATTATAACAGTGTTTCACTGCAGATAAACAGTTTGTTTTCACTTCATATAAACAGTTTTTACAGTGTTTTACTGCAGATAAAAAAAATATTATAACAGTGTTTCACTGCAGATAAACTGCTTGTTTTCACTTCATATAAACAGTTTTTACAGTGTTTCACTGCAGATAAACAGTTTGTTTTCACTTCATATAAACAGTTTTTACAGTGTTTCACTGCAGATAAAAAAAATATTATAACAGTGTTTCACTGCAGATAAACAGTTTGTTTTCACTTCATATAAACAGTTTTTACAGTGTTTTACTGCAGATAAAAAAAATATTATAACAGTGTTTCACTGCAGATAAAAAAATATTATAACAGTGTTTCACTGCAGATAAACTGTTTGTTTTCACTTCATATAAACAGTTTTTACAGTGTTTTACTGCAGATAAAAAAATATTATAACAGTGTTTCACTGCAGATAAACAGTTTGTTTTCACTTCATATAAACAGTTTTTACAGTGTTTTACTGCAGATAAAAAAAATATTATTACAGTGTTTCACTGCAGATAAACTGTTTGTTTTCACTTCATATAAACAGTTTTTACAGTGTTTTACTGCAGATAAAAAAAATATTATTACAGTGTTTCACTGCAGATAAACTGTTTGTTTTCACTTCATATAAACAGTTTTTACAGTGTTTTACTGCAGATAAAAAAATATTATAACAGTGTTTCACTGCAGATAAACTGTTTGTTTTCACTTCATATAAACAGTTTTTACAGTGTTTTACTGCAGATAAAAAATATTATAACAGTGTTTCACTGCAGATAAACAGTTTGTTTTCACTTCATATAAACAGTTTTTACAGTGTTTCACTGCAGATAAAAATGTTATAACAGTGTTTCACTGCAGATAAACAGTTTGTTTTCACTTCATATAAACAGTTTTACAGTGTTTTACTGCAGATAAAAAATATTATAACAGTGTTTCACTGCAGATAAACAGTTTGTTTTCACTTCATATAAACAGTTTTTACAGTGTTTCACTGCAGATAAAAAATATTATAACAGTGTTTCACTGCAGATAAACAGTTTGTTTTCACTTCATATAAACAGTTTTTACAGTGTTTTACTGCAGATAAAAAAAATATTATAACAGTGTTTCACTGCAGATAAACTGCTTGTTTTCACTTCATATAAACAGTTTTTACAGTGTTTCACTGCAGATAAACTGCTTGTTTTCACTTCATATAAACAGTTTTTACAGTGTTTTACTGAAGATAAAAAAAATATTATAACAGTGTTTCACTGCCGATAAACAGTTTGTTTTCACTTCATATAAACAGTTTTTACAGTGTTTTACTGCAGATAAAAAAAATATTATTACAGTGTTTCACTGCAGATAAACAGTTTGTTTTCACTTCATATAAACAGTTTTTACAGTGTTTTACTGCAGATAAAAAAAATATTATTACAGTGTTTCACTGCAGATAAACTGTTTGTTTTCACTTCATATAAACAGTTTTTACAGTGTTTTACTGCAGATAAAAAATATTATAACAGTGTTTCACTGCAGATAAACAGTTTGTTTTCACTTCATATAAACAGTTTTTACAGTGTTTTACTGCAGATAAAAAAAATATTATAACAGTGTTTCACTGCAGATAAACTGCTTGTTTTCACTTCATATAAACAGTTTTTACAGTGTTTTACTGCAGATAAAAAAAATATTATAACAGTGTTTCACTGCAGATAAACAGTTTGTTTTCACTTCATATAAACAGTTTTTAGTGTTTCACTGCAGATAAAAAATGTTATAACAGTGTTTCACTGCAGATAAACAGTTTGTTTTCACTTCATATAAACAGTTTTTAGTGTTTCACTGCAGATAAAAAATATTATTACAGTGTTTCACTGCAGATAAACTGCTTGTTTTCACTTCATATAAACAGTTTTTACAGTGTTTTACTGCAGATAAAAAAAATATTATAACAGTGTTTCACTGCAGATAAACTGCTTGTTTTCACTTCATATAAACAGTTTTTACAGTATTTTACTGAAGATAAAAAAAATATTATAACAGTGTTTCACTGCAGATAAACTGTTTGTTTTCACTTCATATAAACAGTTTTTACAGTGTTTTACTGCAGATAAAAAAAATATTATAACAGTGTTTCACTGCAGATAAACTGCTTGTTTTCACTTCATATAAACAGTTTTTACAGTGTTTTACTGCAGATAAAAATATTATAACAGTGTTTCACTGCAGATAAACAGTTTGTTTTCACTTCATATAAACAGTTTTACAGTGTTTTACTGCAGATAAAAAAATATTATAACAGTGTTTCACTGCAGATAAACAGTTTGTTTTCACTTCATATAAACAGTTTTACAGTGTTTCACTGCAGATCAGTGTTTCACTGCAGATAAACTGCTTGTTTTCACTTCATATAAACAGTTTTTACAGTGTTTCACTGCAGATAAAAAAATATTATAACAGTGTTTCACTGCAGATAAACAGTTTGTTTTCACTTCATATAAACAGTTTTTATAGTGTTTCACTGCAGATAAAAAAATATTATTACAGTGTTTCACTGCAGATAAACAGTTTGTTTTCACTTCATATAAACAGTTTTTACAGTGTTTCACTGCAGATAAACAGTTTGTTTTCACTTCATATAAACAGTTTTTACAGTGTTTCACTGCAGATAAAAAAAATATTATAACAGTGTTTCACTGCAGATAAACAGTTTGTTTTCACTTCATATAAACAGTTTTTAGTGTTTCACTGCAGATAAAAAATATTATTACAGTGTTTCACTGCAGATAAACTGCTTGTTTTCACTTCATATAAACAGTTTTTACAGTATTTTACTGAAGATAAAAAAAATATTATAACAGTGTTTCACTGCAGATAAACAGTTTGTTTTCACTTCATATAAACAGTTTTTACAGTGTTTTACTGCAGATAAAAAAAATATTATAACAGTGTTTCACTGCAGATAAACTGCTTGTTTTCACTTCATATAAACAGTTTTTACAGTGTTTTACTGCAGATAAAAAAAATATTATAACAGTGTTTCACTGCAGATAAACTGCTTGTTTTCACTTCATATAAACAGTTTTTACAGTGTTTCACTGCAGATAAAAAATATTATAACAGTGTTTCACTGCAGATAAACAGTTTGTTTTCACTTCATATAAACAGTTTTTACAGTGTTTTACTGCAGATAAACTGCTTGTTTTCACTTCATATAAGCAGTTTTTACAGTGTTTTACTGCAGATAAAAAAAATATTATAACAGTGTTTCACTGCAGATAAACTGCTTGTTTTCACTTCATATAAGCAGTTTTTACAGTGTTTTACTGCAGATAAACTGCTTGTTTTCACTTCATCTAAGCAGTTTTTACAGTGTTTCACTGCAGATAAAAAAAATATTATAACAGTGTTTCACTGCAGATAAACAGTTTGTTTTCACTTCATATAAACAGTTTTTACAGTGTTTCACTGCAGATAAAAAAAATATTATAACAGTGTTTCACTGCAGATAAACAGTTTGTTTTCACTTCATATAAACAGTTTTTACAGTGTTTTACTGCAGATAAAAAAATATTATAACAGTGTTTCACTGCAGATAAACTGTTTGTTTTCACTTCATATAAGCAGTTTTTACAGTGTTTCACTGCAGATAAAAAATATTATAACAGTGTTTCACTGCAGATAAACAGTTTGTTTTCACTTCATATAAACAGTTTTTACAGTGTTTCACTGCAGATAAACTGCTTGTTTTCACTTCATATAAACAGTTTTTACAGTGTTTCACTGCAGATAAAAAAAATATTATAACAGTGTTTCACTGCAGATAAAAAAATATTATAACAGTGTTTCACTGCAGATAAACAGTTTGTTTTCACTTCATATAAACAGTTTTTACAGTGTTTCACTGCAGATAAAAAAAATATTATAACAGTGTTTCACTGCAGATAAACAGTTTGTTTTCACTTCATATAAACAGTTTTTACAGTGTTTCACTGCAGATAAAAAAAATATTATAAAAGTGTTTCACTGCATATAATCAGTTTTTACAGTGTTTCACTGCAGATAAAAAAAATATTATAACAGTGTTTCACTGCAGATAAACAGTTTGTTTTCACTTCATATAAACAGTTTTTACAGTGTTTCACTGCAGATAAAAAAATATTATAACAGTGTTTCACTGCAGATAAACAGTTTGTTTTCACTTCATATAAACAGTTTTTACAGTGTTTTACTGCAGATAAAAAAAATATTATAACAGTGTTTCACTGCAGATAAACTGTTTGTTTTCACTTCATATAAACAGTTTTTACAGTGTTTTACTGCAGATAAAAAAAATATTATAACAGTGTTTCACTGCAGATAAACTGTTTGTTTTCACTTCATATAAACAGTTTTTACAGTGTTTTACTGCAGATAAAAAATATTATTACAGTGTTTCACTGCAGATAAACAGTTTGTTTTCACTTCATATAAACAGTTATTTTTAGTGTTTTACTGCAGATAAAAAAATATTATAACAGTGTTTCACTGCAGATAAACTGCTTGTTTTCACTTCATATAAACAGTTTTTACAGTGTTTTACTGCAGATAAAAAAAATATTATAACAGTGTTTCACTGCAGATAAACAGTTTGTTTTCACTTCATATAAACAGTTTTTACAGTGTTTTACTGCAGATAAAAAAAATATTATAACAGTGTTTCACTGCAGATAAACAGTTTGTTTTCACTTCATATAAACAGTTTTTACAGTGTTTTACTGCAGATAAAAAATATTATAACAGTGTTTCACTGCAGATAAAAAATGTTATAACAGTGTTTCACTGCAGATAAACAGTTTGTTTTCACTTCATATAAACAGTTTTTACAGTGTTTTACTGCAGATAAAAAATATTATAACAGTGTTTCACTGCAGATAAAAAATGTTATAACAGTGTTTCACTGCAGATAAACTGCTTGTTTTCACTTGATATAAACAGTTTTTACAGTGTTTTACTGCAGATAAAAAAAATATTATAACAGTGTTTCACTGCTGATACACTGTTTTATTTCACATAATATAAACATTTATTACAGTGTTTTACTGCAGATAAAAAAATATTATAACAGTGTTTAACTGCAGATTATCATTTTTTTTTCACTGCATATAATAAGTTTTTACAGTGTTTTACTGCAGATAAAAAAATAATATAAACAGTGTTTCACTGCAGATAACAGTTTGTTTTCACTTCATTATAAACAGTTTTTAGTGTTTCACTGCAGATAAAAAAATATTATAACAGTGTTTCACTGCAGATAAACTGTTTGTTTTCACTTCATATAAACAGTTTTTACAGTGTTTTACTGCAGATAAAAAAATATTATAACAGTGTTTCACTGCAGATAAACTGTTTGTTTTCACTTCATATAAACAGTTTTTACAGTGTTTCACTGCAGATAAAAAAAATATTATTACAGTGTTTCACTGCAGATAAACAGTTTGTTTTCACTTCATATAAACAGTTTTTACAGTGTTTTACTGCAGATAAAAAATATTATAACAGTGTTTCACTGCAGATAAACTGCTTGTTTTCACTTCATATAAACAGTTTTTACAGTGTTTCACTGCAGATAAAAAAAATATTATAACAGTGTTTCACTGCAGATAAACAGTTTGTTTTCACTTCATATAAACAGTTTTTACAGTGTTTCACTGCAGATAAAAAAAATATTATAACAGTGTTTCACTGCAGATAAACAGTTTGTTTTCACTTCATATAAACAGTTTTTACAGTGTTTTACTGCAGATAAAAAAAATATTACAACAGTGTTTCACTGCAGATAAACAGTTTGTTTTCACTTCATATAAACAGTTTTTACAGTGTTTTACTGCAGATAAAAAATATTATAACAGTGTTTCACTGCAGATAAACAGTTTGTTTTCACTTCATATAAACAGTTTTTACAGTGTTTCACTGCAGATAAACTGCTTGTTTTCACTTCATATAAACAGTTTTTACAGTGTTTTACTGAAGATAAAAAAAATATTATAACAGTGTTTCACTGCCGATAAACAGTTTGTTTTCACTTCATATAAACAGTTTTTACAGTGTTTTACTGCAGATAAAAAAAATATTATAACAGTGTTTCACTGCAGATAAACTGTTTGTTTTCACTTCATATAAACAGTTTTTACAGTGTTTTACTGCAGATAAAAAAATATTATAACAGTGTTTCACTGCAGATAAACAGTTTGTTTTCACTTCATATAAACAGTTTTTACAGTGTTTTACTGCAGATAAAAAAATATTATAACAGTGTTTCACTGCAGATAAAAAATATTATAACAGTGTTTCACTGCAGATAAACTGCTTGTTTTCACTTCATATAAACAGTTTTTACAGTGTTTTACTGCAGATAAAAAAAATATTATAACAGTGTTTCACTGCAGATAAACAGTTTGTTTTCACTTCATATAAACAGTTTTTACAGTGTTTTACTGCAGATAAAAAATATTATAACAGTGTTTCACTGCAGATAAACAGTTTGTTTTCACTTCATATAAACAGTTTTTACAGTGTTTCACTGCAGATAAAAAAATATTATATCAGTGTTTCACTGCAGATAAACAGTTTGTTTTCACTTCATATAAACAGTTTTTACAGTGTTTCACTGCAGATAAAAAAATATTATATCAGTGTTTCACTGCAGATAAACAGTTTGTTTTCACTTCATATAAACAGTTTTTACAGTGTTTTACTGCAGATAAAAAAAAATATTATAACAGTGTTTCACTGCAGATAAAAAAATATTATAACAGTGTTTCACTGCAGATAAACAGTTTGTTTTCACTTCATATAAACAGTTTTTACAGTGTTTTACTGCAGATAAAAAAAATATTATAACAGTGTTTCACTGCAGATAAACTGTTTGTTTTCACTTCATATAAACAGTTTTTACAGTGTTTTACTGCAGATAAAAAAAATATTATAACAGTGTTTCACTGCAGATAAACTGTTTGTTTTCACTTCATATAAACAGTTTTTACAGTGTTTTACTGCAGATAAAAAAATATTATAACAGTGTTTCACTGCAGATAAACTGTTTGTTTTCACTTCATATAAACAGTTTTTACAGTGTTTTACTGCAGATAAAAAATATTATAACAGTGTTTCACTGCAGATAAACTGCTTGTTTTCACTTCATATAAACAGTTTTTACAGTGTTTTACTGCAGATAAAAAATATTATAACAGTGTTTCACTGCAGATAAACAGTTTGTTTTCACTTCATATAAACAGTTTTTACAGTGTTTTACTGCAGATAAAAAATGTTATAACAGTGTTTCACTGCAGATAAACAGTTTGTTTTCACTTCATATAAACAGTTTTTACAGTGTTTTACTGCAGATAAAAAAAATATTATAACAGTGTTTCACTGCAGATAAACAGTTTGTTTTCACTTCATATAAACAGTTTTTACAGTGTTTCACTGCAGATAAAAAATATTATAACAGTGTTTCACTGCAGATAAACAGTTTGTTTTCACTTCATATAAACAGTTTTTACAGTGTTTTACTGCAGATAAAAAAATATTATAACAGTGTTTCACTGCAGATAAACAGTTTGTTTTCACTTCATATAAACAGTTTTTACAGTGTTTTACTGCAGATAAAAAAAATATTATAACAGTGTTTCACTGCAGATAAACAGTTTGTTTTCACTTCATATAAACAGTTTTTACAGTGTTTTACTGCAGATAAAAATGTTATAACAGTGTTTCACTGCAGATAAAAAAATATTATAACAGTGTTTCACTGCAGATAAACTGCTTGTTTTCACTTCATATAAACAGTTTTTACAGTGTTTCACTGCAGATAAAAAAAATATTATAACAGTGTTTCACTGCAGATAAACAGTTTGTTTTCACTTCATATAAACAGTTTTTACAGTGTTTCACTGCAGATAAAAAAAATATTATAACAGTGTTTCACTGCAGATAAACAGTTTGTTTTCACTTCATATAAACAGTTTTTACAGTGTTTTACTGCAGATAAAAAAATATTATAACAGTGTTTCACTGCAGATAAACAGTTTGTTTTCACTTCATATAAACAGTTTTTACAGTGTTTTACTGCAGATAAAAAAAATATTATAACAGTGTTTCACTGCAGATAAACAGTTTGTTTTCACTTCATATAAACAGTTTTTACAGTGTTTTACTGCAGATAAAAAAAATATTATAACAGTGTTTCACTGCAGATAAACTGTTTGTTTTCACTTCATATAAACAGTTTTTACAGTGTTTTACTGCAGATAAAAAAAATATTATAACAGTGTTTCACTGCAGATAAACTGCTTGTTTTCACTTCATATAAACAGTTTTTACAGTGTTTTACTGCAGATAAAAAAAATATTATAACAGTGTTTCACTGCAGATAAACTGTTTGTTTTCACTTCATATAAACAGTTTTTACAGTGTTTTACTGCAGATAAAAAAAATATTATAACAGTGTTTCACTGCAGATAAACTGCTTGTTTTCACTTCATATAAACAGTTTTTACAGTGTTTCACTGCAGATAAACTGCTTGTTTTCACTTCATATAAGCAGTTTTTACAGTGTTTTACTGCAGATAAAAAAAATATTATAACAGTGTTTCACTGCAGATAAACAGTTTGTTTTCACTTCATATAAACAGTTTTTACAGTGTTTTACTGCAGATAAAAAAAATATTATTACAGTGTTTCACTGCAGATAAACTGTTTGTTTTCACTTCATATAAACAGTTTTTACAGTGTTTTACTGCAGATAAAAAAAATATTATTACAGTGTTTCACTGCAGATAAACAGTTTGTTTTCACTTCATATAAACAGTTTTTACAGTGTTTTACTGCAGATAAAAAAAATATTATTACAGTGTTTCACTGCAGATAAACTGTTTGTTTTCACTTCATATAAACAGTTTTTACAGTGTTTTACTGCAGATAAAAAAAATATTATTACAGTGTTTCACTGCAGATAAACTGTTTGTTTTCACTTCATATAAACAGTTTTTACAGTGTTTTACTGCACATAAAAAAATATTATAACAGTGTTTCACTGCAGATAAACAGTTTGTTTTCACTTCATATAAACAGTTTTTACAGTGTTTTACTGCAGATAAAAAAAAATATTATAACAGTGTTTCACTGCAGATAAACAGTTTGTTTTCACTTCATATAAACAGTTTTTACAGTGTTTTACTGCAGATAAAAAATATTATAACAGTGTTTCACTGCAGATAAACAGTTTGTTTTCACTTCATATAAACAGTTTTTACAGTGTTTTACTGCAGATAAAAAATGTTATAACAGTGTTTCACTGCAGATAAACAGTTTGTTTTCACTTCATATAAACAGTTTTTACAGTGTTTTACTGCAGATAAAAAATATTATAACAGTGTTTCACTGCAGATAAAAAAATATTATAACAGTGTTTCACTGCAGATAAACAGTTTGTTTTCACTTCATATAAACAGTTTTTACAGTGTTTTACTGCAGATAAAAAAAATATTATAACAGTGTTTCACTGCAGATAAACTGTTTGTTTTCACTTCATATAAACAGTTTTTACAGTGTTTTACTGCAGATAAAAAAATATTATAACAGTGTTTCACTGCAGATAAACAGTTTGTTTTCACTTCATATAAACAGTTTTTACAGTGTTTTACTGCAGATAAAAAATATTATAACAGTGTTTCACTGCAGATAAACTGTTTGTTTTCACTTCATATAAACAGTTTTTACAGTGTTTTACTGCAGATAAAAAAAATATTATTACAGTGTTTCACTGCAGATAAACTGTTTGTTTTCACTTCATATAAACAGTTTTTACAGTGTTTCACTGCAGATAAAAAAAATATTATAACAGTGTTTCACTGCAGATAAACAGTTTGTTTTCACTTCATATAAACAGTTTTTACAGTGTTTCACTGCAGATAAAAAAATATTATAACAGTGTTTCACTGCAGATAAACAGTTTGTTTTCACTTCATATAAACAGTTTTTACAGTGTTTCACTGCAGATAAAAAAAATATTATAACAGTGTTTCACTGCAGATAAACAGTTTGTTTTCACTTCATATAAACAGTTTTTACAGTGTTTTACTGCAGATAAAAATATTATAACAGTGTTTCACTGCAGATAAACAGTTTGTTTTCACTTCATATAAACTTTTTTTTTTGTTTTTCACTGCAGATTTTAAAATATTATTACAGTGTTTCTCTGCAGATAAACAGTTTGTTTTCACTTCATATAATCAGTTTTTACAGTGTTTAACTGCAGATAAAAAATAGTTTTAAAGTTGTTAAACGCAGATAAACAGTTTGTTTTCACTTAATATAAGAAGTGTTGACAGTGTTTTACTGCAGATAAAAAAATATTATAACAGTGTTTCACTGCAGATAAACAGTTTGTTTTCACTTCATATATACAGTTTTTACAGTGTTTCACTGCTGTTAATAAAAATATTATAACAGTGTTTCACTGCCGATAAACAGTTTGTTTTCACTTCATATAAACAGTTTTTACAGTGTTTTACTGCAGATAAAAAAAATATTATTACAGTGTTTCACTGCAGATAAACTGTTTGTTTTCACTTCATATAAACAGTTTTTACAGTGTTTCACTGCAGATAAAAAATATTATAACAGTGTTTCACTGCAGATAAACTGCTTGTTTTCACTTCATATAAACAGTTTTTACAGTGTTTTACTGAAGGTAAAAAAAATATTATAACAGTGTTTCACTGCCGATAAACAGTTTGTTTTCACTTCATATAAACAGTTTTTACAGTGTTTTACTGCAGATAAAAAAAATATTATTACAGTGTTTCACTGCAGATAAACAGTTTGTTTTCACTTCATATAAACAGTTTTTACAGTGTTTCACTGCAGATAAAAATATTATAACAGTGTTTCACTGCAGATAAACAGTTTGTTTTCACTTCATATAAACAGTTTTACAGTGTTTTACTGCAGATAAAAATATTATTACAGTGTTTCACTGCAGATAAACAGTTTGTTTTCACTTCATATAAACAGTTTTTACAGTGTTTTACTGCAGATAAAAAAAATATTATAACAGTGTTTCACTGCAGATAAACAGTTTGTTTTCACTTCATATAAACAGTTTTTACAGTGTTTCACTGCAGATAAAAATATTATATAACAGTGTTTCACTGCAGATAAACAGTTTGTTTTCACTTCATATAAACAGTTTTTAGTGTTTCACTGCAGATAAAAAATGTTATAACAGTGTTTCACTGCAGATAAACAGTTTGTTTTCACTTCATATAACCAGTTTTTAGTGGGTTTCTGTGCTGATAATAATTTATTATATCAGTGTTTCACTGCAGATAAACAGTTTGTTTTCACTTCATATAAACAGTTTTTACAGTGTTTTACTGCAGATAAAAAATATTATAACAGTGTTTCACTGCAGATAAACAGTTTGTTTTCACTTCATATAAACAGTTTTACAGTGTTTTACTGCAGATAAAAAATATTATAACAGTGTTTCACTGCAGATAAACAGTTTGTTTTCACTTCATATAAACAGTTTTTACAGTGTTTTACTGCAGATAAAAATATTATAACAGTGTTTCACTGCAGATAAACTGTTTGTTTTCACTTCATATAAACAGTTTTTACAGTGTTTTACTGCAGATAAAAATATTATAACAGTGTTTCACTGCAGATAAACTGTTTGTTTTCACTTCATATAAACAGTTTTTACAGTGTTTTACTGCAGATAAAAATATTATAACAGTGTTTCACTGCAGATAAACAGTTTGTTTTCACTTCATATAAACAGTTTTACAGTGTTTCACTGCAGATAAAAAATATTATAACAGTGTTTCACTGCAGATAAACAGTTTGTTTTCACTTCATATAAACAGTTTTACAGTGTTTTACTGCAGATAAAAATATTATAACAGTGTTTCACTGCAGATAAACAGTTTGTTTTCACTTCATATAAACAGTTTTTACAGTGTTTTACTGCAGATAAAAAAATATTATAACAGTGTTTCACTGCAGATAAACAGTTTGTTTTCACTTCATATAAACAGTTTTTACAGTGTTTTACTGCAGATAAAAAAAATATTATAACAGTGTTTCACTGCAGATAAACAGTTTGTTTTCACTTCATATAAACAGTTTTTACAGTGTTTTACTGCAGATAAAAAAATATTATAACAGTGTTTCACTGCAGATAAAAAATATTATAACAGTGTTTCACTGCAGATAAACAGTTTGTTTTCACTTCATATAAACAGTTTTTACAGTGTTTTACTGCAGATAAAAAAATATTATAACAGTGTTTCACTGCAGATAAACAGTTTGTTTTCACTTCATATAAACAGTTTTTACAGTGTTTTACTGCAGATAAAAAATATTATAACAGTGTTTCACTGCAGATAAACAGTTTGTTTTCACTTCATATAAACAGTTTTTACAGTGTTTTACTGCAGATAAAAAAAATATTATAACAGTGTTTCACTGCAGATAAACAGTTTGTTTTCACTTCATATAAACAGTTTTTACAGTGTTTTACTGCAGATAAAAAATGTTATAACAGTGTTTCACTGCAGATAAACAGTTTGTTTTCACTTCATATAAACAGTTTTTAGTGTTTCACTGCAGATAAAAAATATTATTACAGTGTTTCACTGCAGATAAACTGCTTGTTTTCACTTCATATAAACAGTTTTTACAGTATTTTACTGAAGATAAAAAAAATATTATAACAGTGTTTCACTGCAGATAAACTGTTTGTTTTCACTTCATATAATCAGTTTTTACAGTGTTTCACTGCAGATAAAAAATATTATAACAGTGTTTCACTGCAGATAAACAGTTTGTTTTCACTTCATATAAACAGTTTTTACAGTGTTTTACTGCAGATAAAAAAATATTATAACAGTGTTTCACTGCAGATAAACTGTTTGTTTTCACTTCATATAAACAGTTTTTACAGTGTTTTACTGCAGATAAAAAAATATTATAACAGTGTTTCACTGCAGATAAACAGTTTGTTTTCACTTCATATAAACAGTTTTTACAGTGTTTTACTGCAGATAAAAAAAATATTATTACAGTGTTTCACTGCAGATAAACTGCTTGTTTTCACTTCATATAAACAGTTTTTACAGTGTTTTACTGCAGATAAAAAAAATATTATAACAGTGTTTCACTGCAGATAAACAGTTTGTTTTCACTTCATATAAACAGTTTTTACAGTGTTTTACTGCAGATAAAAAATATTATAACAGTGTTTCACTGCAGATAAAAAAATATTATAACAGTGTTTCACTGCAGATAAACAGTTTGTTTTCACTTCATATAAACAGTTTTTACAGTGTTTTACTGCAGATAAAAAAAATATTATAACAGTGTTTCACTGCAGATAAACTGCTTGTTTTCACTTCATATAAACAGTTTTTACAGTGTTTTACTGCAGATAAAAAAAATATTATAACAGTGTTTCACTGCAGATAAAAAAATATTATAACAGTGTTTCACTGCAGATAAACAGTTTGTTTTCACTTCATATAAACAGTTTTTACAGTGTTTTACTGCAGATAAAAAATGTTATAACAGTGTTTCACTGCAGATAAACTGCTTGTTTTCACATCATATAAACAGTTTTTACAGTGTTTTACTGCAGATAAAAAAATATTATAACAGTGTTTCACTGCAGATAAACTGCTTGTTTTCACTTCATATAAACAGTTTTTACAGTGTTTTACTGCAGTTAAAAAAAATGTTATAACAGTGTTTCACTGCAGATAAACAGTTTGTTTTCACTTCATATAAACAGTTTTTACAGTGTTTTACTGCAGATAAAAAATGTTATAACAGTGTTTCACTGCAGATAAACAGCTTGTTTTCACTTCATATAAACAGTTTTACAGTGTTTCACTGCAGATAAACTGCTTGTTTTCACTTCATATAAACAGTTTTACAGTGTTTTACTGCAGATAAAAATATTATAACAGTGTTTCACTGCAGATAAACAGTTTGTTTTCACTTCATATAAACAGTTTTTACAGTGTTTCACTGCAGATAAAAATATTATAACAGTGTTTCACTGCAGATAAACAGTTTGTTTTCACTTCATATGAACAGTTTTTAGTGTTTCACTGCAGATAAAAAATGTTATAACACTGAATCACTGAAGATAAAAAGTTTGTTATCAATTCAAAAAAACAGATTTAAGTTTTACACTGCAGATAAAAAATGTTATAACAGTGTTTCACTGCAGATAAACTGCTTGTTTTCACATCATATAAACAGTTTTTACAGTGTTTTACTGCAGATAAAAAAATATTATAACAGTGTTTCACTGCAGATAAAAAAATATTATTACAGTGTTTCACTGCAGATAAACAGTTTGTTTTCACTTCATATAAACAGTTTTTACAGTGTTTTACTGCAGATAAAAAAAATATTATAACAGTGTTTCACTGCAGATAAACTGTTTGTTTTCACTTCATATAAACAGTTTTTACAGTGTTTTACTGCAGATAAAAAAAATATTATAACAGTGTTTCACTGCAGATAAACTGCTTGTTTTCACTTCATATAAACAGTTTTTACAGTGTTTTACTGCAGATAAAAATATTATAACAGTGTTTCACTGCAGATAAACAGTTTGTTTTCACTTCATATAAACAGTTTTTACAGTGTTTTACTGCAGATAAAAATATTATAACAGTGTTTCACTGCAGATAAACAGCTTTGTTTTCACTTCATATAAACAGTTTTTACAGTGTTTTACTGCAGATAAAAAATATTATAACAGTGTTTCACTGCAGATAAACAGTTTGTTTTCACTTCATATAAACAGTTTTACAGTGTTTTACTGCAGATAAAAATATTATAACAGTGTTTCACTGCAGATAAACTGTTTGTTTTCACTTCATATAAACAGTTTTACAGTGTTTTACTGCAGATAAAAAATATTATAACAGTGTTTCACTGCAGATAAACAGTTTGTTTTCACTTCATATAAACAGTTTTTACAGTGTTTCACTGCAGATAAAAAATATTATAACAGTGTTTCACTGCAGATAAACAGTTTGTTTTCACTTCATATAAACAGTTTTTACAGTGTTTTACTGCAGATAAAAAAATATTATAACAGTGTTTCACTGCAGAGAAACTGCTTGTTTTCACTTCATATAAACAGTTTTTACAGTGTTTCACTGCAGATAAAAAATATTATAACAGTGTTTCACTGCAGATAAACAGTTTGTTTTCACTTCATATAAACAGTTTTTACAGTGTTTTACTGCAGATAAAAAAAATATTATAACAGTGTTTCACTGCAGATAAACAGTTTGTTTTCACTTCATATAAACAGTTTTTACAGTGTTTCACTGCAGATAAACTGCTTGTTTTCACTTCATATAAACAGTTTTTACAGTGTTTCACTGCAGATAAAAAAAATATTATTACAGTGTTTCACTGCAGATAAACAGTTTGTTTTCACTTCATATAAACAGTTTTTACAGTGTTTTACTGCAGATAAAAAATATTATAACAGTGTTTCACTGCAGATAAACTGCTTGTTTTCACTTCATATAAACAGTTTTTACAGTGTTTTACTGCAGATAAAAAATATTATAACAGTGTTTCACTGCAGATAAACAGTTTGTTTTCACTTCATATAAACAGTTTTTACAGTGTTTCACTGCAGATAAAAAAAATATTATAACAGTGTTTCACTGCAGATAAACAGTTTGTTTTCACTTCATATAAACAGTTTTTACAGTGTTTTACTGCAGATAAAAAAAATATTATAACAGTGTTTCACTGCAGATAAACTGCTTGTTTTCACTTCATATAAACAGTTTTTACAGTGTTTCACTGCAGATAAACAGTTTGTTTTCACTTCATATAAACAGTTTTTACAGTGTTTTACTGCAGATAAAAAAAATATTATAACAGTGTTTCACTGCAGATAAACTGTTTGTTTTCACTTCATATAAACAGTTTTTACAGTGTTTTACTGCAGATAAAAAAATATTATAACAGTGTTTCACTGCAGATAAACAGTTTGTTTTCACTTCATATAAACAGTTTTTACAGTGTTTCACTGCAGATAAAAAAATATTATAACAGTGTTTCACTGCAGATAAACAGTTTGTTTTCACTTCATATAAACAGTTTTTACAGTGTTTTACTGCAGATAAAAAAATTATAACAGTGTTTCACTGCAGATAAACAGTTTGTTTTCACTTCATATAAACAGTTTTTACAGTGTTTTACTGCAGATAAAAAAATATTATAACAGTGTTTCACTGCAGATAAACAGTTTGTTTTCACTTCATATAAACAGTTTTTACAGTGTTTTACTGCAGATAAAAAAAATATTATAACAGTGTTTCACTGCAGATAAACTGCTTGTTTTCACTTCATATAAACAGTTTTTACAGTGTTTCACTGCAGATAAAAAAAATATTATAACAGTGTTTCACTGCAGATAAACAGTTTGTTTTCACTTCATATAAACAGTTTTTACAGTGTTTCACTGCAGATAAAAAAATATTATAACAGTGTTTCACTGCAGATAAACAGTTTGTTTTCACTTCATATAAACAGTTTTTACAGTGTTTTACTGCAGATAAAAAAATATTATAACAGTGTTTCACTGCAGATAAACAGTTTGTTTTCACTTCATATAAACAGTTTTTACAGTGTTTCACTGCAGATAATAAAAATATTATATCAGTGTTTCACTGCGGATAAACAGTTTGTTTTCACTTCATATAAACAGTTTTTACAGTGTTTTACTGCAGATAAAAAAAAAATATTATAACAGTGATAAAATGCAGATAAACATTTTTTTTTCACTTCATATTAACAGTTTTTAGTGTTTTTCTGCAGATAAAAAATATTATAACTGTGTTTCACTGCAGATAAACAGTTTGTTTTCACTTCATATAAACAGTTTTTACAGTGTTTTACTGCAGATAAATATTATAACAGTGTTTCACTGCAGATAAACAGTTTGTTTTCACTTCATATAAACAGTTTTACAGTGTTTCACTGCAGATAAAAAAATATTATAACAGTGTTTCACTGCAGATAAACAGTTTGTTTTCACTTCATATAAACAGTTTTACAGTGTTTTACTGCAGATAAAAATATTATAACAGTGTTTCACTGCAGATAAACTGTTTGTTTTTACTTCATATAAACAGTTTTTACAGTGTTTTACTGCAGATAAAAAAAATATTATTACAGTGTTTTACTGCAGATAAACTGCTTGTTTTCACTTCATATAAACAGTTTTTACAGTGTTTTACTGCAGATAAAAAATATTATTACAATGTTTCACTGCAGATAAACAGTTTGTTTTCACTTCATATAAACAGTTTTTACAGTGTTTCAATGAAGATAAAAATAATATACATACAGTGTTTCAATGAAGATAATCTGGTTGTTTTCACTTCATATAAACAGTTTTTACAGTGTTTCACTGCAGATAAAAAAAATATTATAACAGTGTTTCACTGCAGATAAACTGCTTGTTTTCACTTCATATAAACAGTTTTTACAGTGTTTTACTGCAGATAAAAAAAATATTATAACAGTGTTTCACTGCAGATAAACTGCTTGTTTTCACTTCATATAAACAGTTTTTACAGTGTTTTACTGCAGATAAAAAAAATATTATAACAGTGTTTCACTGCAGATAAACAGTTTGTTTTCACTTCATATAAACAGTTTTTACAGTGTTTTACTGCAGATAAAAAAAATATTATAACAGTGTTTCACTGCAGATAAACTGCTTGTTTTCACTTCATATAAACAGTTTTTACAGTGTTTTACTGCAGATAAAAAAATATTATAACAGTGTTTCACTGCAGATAAACAGTTTGTTTTCACTTCATATAAACAGTTTTTACAGTGTTTTACTGCAGATAAAAAAAATGTTATAACAGTGTTTCACTGCAGATAAACAGTTTGTTTTCACTTCATATAAACAGTTTTTACAGTGTTTTACTGCAGATAAAAAATATTATAACAGTGTTTCACTGCAGATAAACTGTTTGTTTTCACTTCATATAAACAGTTTTTACAGTGTTTCACTTCAGATAAAAAATATTATAACAGTGTTTCACTGCAGATAAACAGTTTGTTTTCACTTCATATAAACAGTTTTTACAGTGTTTTACTGCAGATAAAAAATATTATAACAGTGTTTCACTGCAGATAAACAGTTTGTTTTCACTTCATATAAACAGTTTTTAAAGTTTTTTAATGCAGATAAAAAATATTATAACAGTGTTTCACTGCAGATAAACTGCTTGTTTTCACTTCATATAAACAGTTTTTACAGTGTTTTACTGCAGATAAAAAAAATATTATAACAGTGTTTCACTGCAGATAAACTGCTTGTTTTCACTTCATATAAACAGTTTTTACAGTGTTTCACTGCAGATAAAAAATATTATAACAGTGTTTCACTGCAGATAAACAGTTTGTTTTCACTTTATATAAACAGTTTTTACAGTGTTTTACTGCAGATAAAAATATTATAACAGTGTTTCACTGCAGATAAACTGTTTGTTTTCACTTCATATAAACAGTTTTTACAGTGTTTTACTGCAGATAAAAAATATTATTATAACAGTGTTTCACTGCAGATAAACTGCTTTGTTTTCACTTCATATAAACAGTTTTACAGTGTTTTACTGCAGATAAAAAAATATTATAACAGTGTTTCACTGCAGATAAACTGTTTGTTTTCACTTCATATAAACAGTTTTTACAGTGTTTTACTGCAGATAAAAAATATTATAACAGTGTTTCACTGCAGATAAACAGTTTGTTTTCACTTCATATAAACAGTTTTTACAGTGTTTTACTGCAGATAAAAAAAATATTATAACAGTGTTTCACTGCAGATAAACTGCTTGTTTTCACTTCATATAAACAGTTTTTACAGTGTTTTACTGCAGATAAAAAAATATTATAACAGTGTTTCACTGCAGATAAACTGCTTGTTTTCACTTCATATAAACAGTTTTTACAGTGTTTCACTGCAGATAAACTGCTTGTTTTCACTTCATATAAACAGTTTTTACAGTGTTTCACTGCAGATAAACTGCTTGTTTTCACTTCATATAAACAGTTTTTACAGTGTTTCACTGCAGATAAAAAATATTATAACAGTGTTTCACTGCAGATAAACAGTTTGTTTTCACTTCATATAAACAGTTTTTACAGTGTTTTACTGCAGATAAAAAAAATATTATAACAGTGTTTCACTGCAGATAAACAGTTTGTTTTCACTTCATATAAACAGTTTTTACAGTGTTTTACTGCAGATAAAAAAAATATTATAACAGTGTTTCACTGCAGATAAACAGTTTGTTTTCACTTCATATAAACAGTTTTTACAGTGTTTTACTGCAGATAAAAATGTTATAACAGTGTTTCACTGCAGATAAACTGTTTGTTTTCACTTCATATAAACAGTTTTTACAGTGTTTTACTGCAGATAAAAAAATATTATAACAGTGTTTCACTGCAGATAAACTGTTTGTTTTCACTTCATATAAACAGTTTTTACAGTGTTTTACTGCAGATAAAAAATATTATAACAGTGTTTCACTGCAGATAAACAGTTTGTTTTCACTTCATATAAACAGTTTTTACAGTGTTTCACTGCAGATAAAAAAAATATTATAACAGTGTTTCACTGCAGATAAACAGTTTGTTTTCACTTCATATAAACAGTTTTTACAGTGTTTTACTGCAGATAAAAAAATATTATAACAGTGTTTCACTGCAGATAAACAGTTTGTTTTCACTTCATATAAACAGTTTTTACAGTGTTTTACTGCAGATAAAAATATTATAACAGTGTTTCACTGCAGATAAACAGTTTGTTTTCACTTCATATAAACAGTTTTTACAGTGTTTCACTGCAGATAAAAAAATATTATAACAGTGTTTCACTGCAGATAAACTGCTTGTTTTCACTTCATATAAACAGTTTTTACAGTGTTTTACTGCAGATAAAAAAAATGTTATAACAGTGTTTCACTGCAGATAAACAGTTTGTTTTCACTTCATATAAACAGTTTTTACAGTGTTTTACTGCAGATAAAAAATGTTATAACAGTGTTTCACTGCAGATAAACTGCTTGTTTTCACTTGATATAAACAGTTTTTACAGTGTTTTACTGCAGATAAACTGCTTGTTTTCACTTCATATAAACAGTTTTTAGTGTTTCACTGCAGATAAAAAAAATATTATAACAGTGTTTCACTGCAGATAAACTGTTTGTTTTCACTTCATATAAACAGTTTTTACAGTGTTTTACTGCAGATAAAAAAAATATTATAACAGTGTTTCACTGCAGATAAACAGTTTGTTTTCACTTCATATAAACAGTTTTTACAGTGTTTTACTGCAGATAAAAAAAATATTATAACAGTGTTTCACTGCAGATAAACTGTTTGTTTTCACTTCATATAAACAGTTTTTACAGTGTTTTACTGCAGATAAAAAAAATATTATAACAGTGTTTCACTGCAGATAAACTGCTTGTTTTCACTTCATATAAACAGTTTTTACAGTGTTTTACTGCAGATAAAAAATATTATAACAGTGTTTCACTGCAGATAAAAAATGTTATAACAGTGTTTCACTGCAGATAAAAAATGTTATAACAGTGTTTCACTGCAGATAAAAAATGTTATAACAGTGTTTCACTGCAGATAAACTGCTTGTTTTCACTTCATATAAACAGTTTTTAGTGTTTCACTGCAGATAAAAAATATTATAACAGTGTTTCACTGCAGATAAACAGTTTGTTTTCACTTCATATAAACAGTTTTTACAGTGTTTTACTGCAGATAAAAAAAATATTATAACAGTGTTTCACTGCAGATAAACAGTTTGTTTTCACTTCATATAAACAGTTTTTACAGTGTTTTACTGCAGATAAAAAAAATATTATAACAGTGTTTCACTGCAGATAAACAGTTTGTTTTCACTTCATATAAACAGTTTTTACAGTGTTTTACTGCAGATAAAAAAAATATTATAACAGTGTTTCACTGCAGATAAACAGTTTGTTTTCACTTCATATAAACAGTTTTTACAGTGTTTTACTGCAGATAAAAAAATATTATAACAGTGTTTCACTGCAGATAAACAGTTTGTTTTCACTTCATATAAACAGTTTTTACAGTGTTTTACTGCAGATAAAAAAAATATTATAACAGTGTTTCACTGCAGATAAAAAAATATTATAACAGTGTTTCACTGCAGATAAACAGTTTGTTTTCACTTCATATAAACAGTTTTTACAGTGTTTCACTGCAGATAAAAAAAATATTATAACAGTGTTTCACTGCAGATAAACAGTTTGTTTTCACTTCATATAAACAGTTTTTACAGTGTTTTACTGCAGATAAAAAAAATATTATAACAGTGTTTCACTGCAGATAAACAGTTTGTTTTCACTTCATATAAACAGTTTTTACAGTGTTTTACTGCAGATAAAAAAATATTATAACAGTGTTTCACTGCAGATAAACTGTTTGTTTTCACTTCATATAAACAGTTTTTACAGTGTTTTACTGCAGATAAAAAAATATTATAACAGTGTTTCACTGCAGATAAACAGTTTGTTTTCACTTCATATAAACAGTTTTTACAGTGTTTCACTGCAGATAAACTGCTTGTTTTCACTTCATATAAACAGTTTTTACAGTGTTTTACTGCAGATAAAAAAAATATTATAACAGTGTTTCACTGCAGATAAACAGTTTGTTTTCACTTCATATAAACAGTTTTTACAGTGTTTCACTGCAGATAAAAAAAATATTATAACAGTGTTTCACTGCAGATAAACAGTTTGTTTTCACTTCATATAAACAGTTTTTACAGTGTTTTACTGCAGATAAAAAAATATTATAACAGTGTTTCACTGCAGATAAACTGCTTGTTTTCACTTCATATAAGCAGTTTTTACAGTGTTTTACTGCAGATAAACTGCTTGTTTTCACTTCATATAAGCAGTTTTTACAGTGTTTTACTGCAGATAAAAAAAATATTATAACAGTGTTTCACTGCAGATAAACTGCTTGTTTTCACTTCATATAAACAGTTTTTACAGTGTTTTACTGCAGATAAAAAAAATATTATAACAGTGTTTCACTGCAGATAAACAGTTTGTTTTCACTTCATATAAACAGTTTTTACAGTGTTTCACTGCAGATAAAAAAAATATTATAACAGTGTTTCACTGCAGATAAACAGTTTGTTTTCACTTCATATAAACAGTTTTTACAGTGTTTTACTGCAGATAAAAAAAATATTATAACAGTGTTTCACTGCAGATAAACAGTTTGTTTTCACTTCATATAAACAGTTTTTACAGTGTTTTACTGCAGATAAAAAATATTATAACAGTGTTTCACTGCAGATAAACAGTTTGTTTTCACTTCATATAAACAGTTTTTACAGTGTTTTACTGCAGATAAAAAAAATATTATAACAGTGTTTCACTGCAGATAAAAAAATATTATAACAGTGTTTCACTGCAGATAAACTGTTTGTTTTCACTTCATATAAACAGTTTTTACAGTGTTTTACTGCAGATAAAAAAATATTATAACAGTGTTTCACTGCAGATAAACAGTTTGTTTTCACTTCATATAAACAGTTTTTACAGTGTTTTACTGCAGATAAAAAAAATATTATTACAGTGTTTCACTGCAGATAAACTGTTTGTTTTCACTTCATATAAACAGTTTTTACAGTGTTTTACTGCAGATAAAAAATATTATAACAGTGTTTCACTGCAGATAAACAGTTTGTTTTCACTTCATATAAACAGTTTTTACAGTGTTTTACTGCAGATAAAAAAAATATTATTACAGTGTTTCACTGCAGATAAACTGTTTGTTTTCACTTCATATAAACAGTTTTTACAGTGTTTTACTGCACATAAAAAAATATTATAACAGTGTTTCACTGCAGATAAACAGTTTGTTTTCACTTCATATAAACAGTTTTTACAGTGTTTCACTGCAGATAATAAAAATATTATATCAGTGTTTCACTGCGGATAAACAGTTTGTTTTCACTTCATATAAACAGTTTTTACAGTGTTTTACTGCAGATAAAAAATGTTATAACAGTGTTTCACTGCAGATAAACAGTTTGTTTTCACTTCATATAAACAGTTTTTACAGTGTTTTACTGAAGATAAAAATGTTATAAAAGTGTTTCACTGCAGATAAACAGTTTGTTTTCACTTCATATAAACAGTTTTTACGGTGTTTTACTGCAGATAAAAAATATTATAACAGTGTTTCACTGCAGATAAACAGTTTGTTTTCACTTCATATAAACAGTTTTTACAGTGTTTCACTGCAGATAAAAAAATATTATAACAGTGTTTCACTGCAGATAAACAGTTTGTTTTCACTTCATATAAACAGTTTTTACAGTGTTTTACTGCAGATAAAAAAAATATTATAACAGTGTTTCACTGCAGATAAACTGCTTGTTTTCACTTCATATAAACAGTTTTTACAGTGTTTTACTGCAGATAAAAAAAATATTATTACAGTGTTTTACTGCAGATAAACTGCTTGTTTTCACTTCATATAAACAGTTTTTACAGTGTTTTACTGCAGATAAAAAATATTATTACAATGTTTCACTGCAGATAAACAGTTTGTTTTCACTTCATATAAACAGTTATTTTTAGTGTTTTACTGCAGATAAAAAATATTATAACAGTGTTTCACTGCAGATAAACTGCTTGTTTTCACTTCATATAAACAGTTTTTACAGTGTTTCACTGCAGATAAAAAAATATTATAACAGTGTTTCACTGCAGATAAACTGTTTGTTTTCACTTCATATAAACAGTTTTTACAGTGTTTTACTGCAGATAAAAAAATATTATAACAGTGTTTCACTGCAGATAAACTGTTTGTTTTCACTTCATATAAACAGTTTTTACAGTGTTTTACTGCAGATAAAAAATATTATAACAGTGTTTCACTGCAGATAAACAGTTTGTTTTCACTTCATATAAACAGTTTTTACAGTGTTTTACTGCAGATAAAAATATTATAACAGTGTTTCACTGCAGATAAACAGTTTGTTTTCACTTCATATAAACAGTTTTACAGTGTTTTACTGCAGATAAAAAAATATTATAACAGTGTTTCACTGCAGATAAACAGTTTGTTTTCACTTCATATAAACAGTTTTACAGTGTTTTACTGCAGATAAAAAAATATTATATCAGTGTTTCACTGCAGATAAACAGTTTGTTTTCACTTCATATAAACAGTTTTTACAGTGTTTTACTGCAGATAAAAAAATATTATAACAGTGTTTTACTGAAGATAAAAAGTTTGTTTTCACTTCATATAAACAGTTTTACAGTGTTTTACTGCAGATAAAAAAATATTATAACAGTGTTTCACTGCAGATAAACTGTTTGTTTTCACTTCATATAAACAGTTTTTACAGTGTTTTACTGCAGATAAAAATATTATAACAGTGTTTCACTGCAGATAAACAGTTTGTTTTCACTTCATATAAACAGTTTTTACAGTGTTTTACTGCAGATAAAAAATGTTATAACAGTGTTTCACTGCAGATAAACAGTTTGTTTTCACTTCATATAAACAGTTTTTACAGTGTTTTACTGCAGATAAAAAAAATATTATAACAGTGTTTCACTGCAGATAAACAGTTTGTTTTCACTTCATATAAACAGTTTTTACAGTGTTTCACTGCAGATAAAAAAATATTATAACAGTGTTTCACTGCAGATAAACTGCTTGTTTTCACTTCATATAAACAGTTTTTACAGTGTTTTACTGCAGATAAAAAAAATATTATAACAGTGTTTCACTGCAGATAAACAGTTTGTTTTCACTTCATATAAACAGTTTTTACAGTGTTTTACTGCAGATAAAAAAATATTATAACAGTGTTTAACTGCAGATAAACTGTTTGTTTTCACTTCATATAAACAGTTTTTACAGTGTTTTACTGCAGATAAAAAAATATTATAACAGTGTTTCACTGCAGATAAACTGTTTGTTTTCACTTCATATAAACAGTTTTTACAGTGTTTTACTGCAGATAAAAAATATTATAACAGTGTTTCACTGCAGATAAACAGTTTGTTTTCACTTCATATAAACAGTTTTTACAGTGTTTCACTGCAGATAAAAAAAATATTATAACAGTGTTTCACTGCAGATAAACAGTTTGTTTTCACTTCATATAAACAGTTTTTACAGTGTTTTACTGCAGATAAAAAAAATATTATAACAGTGTTTCACTGCAGATAAACAGTTTGTTTTCACTTCATATAAACAGTTTTTACAGTGTTTCACTGCAGATAAAAATATTATAACAGTGTTTCACTGCAGATAAAAAATATTTACAGTGTTTCACTGCAGATAAACAGTTTGTTTTCACTTCATATAAACAGTTTTACAGTGTTTCACTGCAGATAAAAAATATTATTACAGTGTTTCACTGCAGATAAACAGTTTGTTTTCACTTCATATAAACAGTTTTTACAGTGTTTTACTGCAGATAAAAAAAATATTATTACAGTGTTTCACTGCAGATAAACTGCTTGTTTTCACTTCATATAAACAGTTTTTACAGTGTTTTACTGCAGATAAAAAAAATATTATTACAGTGTTTTACTGCAGATAAACTGCTTGTTTTCACTTCATATAAACAGTTTTTAGTGTTTCACTGCAAATAAAAAATATTATAACAGTGTTTCACTGCAGATAAAAAATATTATAACAGTGTTTCACTGCAGATAAACTGCTTGTTTTCACTTCATATAAACAGTTTTTACAGTGTTTTACTGAAGATAAAAAAAATATTATAACAGTGTTTCACTGCCGATAAACAGTTTGTTTTCACTTCATATAAACAGTTTTTACAGTGTTTTACTGCAGATAAAAAAAATATTATTACAGTGTTTCACTGCAGATAAACTGTTTGTTTTCACTTCATATAAACAGTTTTTACAGTGTTTTACTGCACATAAAAAAATATTATAACAGTGTTTCACTGCAGATAAACAGTTTGTTTTCACTTCATATAAACAGTTTTTACAGTGTTTTACTGCAGATAAAAAAAAATATTATAACAGTGTTTCACTGCAGATAAACTGCTTGTTTTCACTTCATATAAACAGTTTTTACAGTGTTTACTGCAGATAAAAAATATTATAACAGTGTTTCACTGCAGATAAACAGTTTGTTTTCACTTCATAGTGTGAACTGAGGAGCTTTAACGGCTCCTCGTCACACTTCTGAGTGATGTTGTCAGGCTAAACCGTTATAACCGGAGATTTCTTCTTATTGTCATGTCAAACTTGCATTTAAATGTATGAAATCATATCGTCACACTCTCAATCGTTGCTGTGTGTTAACCATCCGCTGTTTAAGCCGTTTTATTCAGCTCCTGGTCTTCTGTAACGTCCCCTCTGTCCCTCCTCTCTCTGCTACAAGAGGACCGGTGGCTGTTTAGTAGACCCTTATATTATGTTTTCTGCATCGTTGAAAAGCATCTCTCTTGACTATTCTTATCGAGCTCAGATAAATATGGTGTGTTTCATTCATATTTATGATTTTCAGGGTTCTAGATGAGCTGTAATAATGTCAGCCCCACTGTGTCTCTGTGGAGAAAAAACACTGTAATAGTGTGTCTACTACTTGGATCAAAACACTGTAACGTGTCTCTATGGAGTTCTGTTTCATTCCCTCCTGACTGCCAGTGGCAGTGAACAAAGTGGATATGTCTCCTCGCGCTCCGCGCAGGTCGAGATGTTATGTAAACAAAGTCGCGTATGTGACGTGTAGGCTAACTGCATCAGAGCCTATAAATACCACCTGGTAGCCTACACCCGGCCTCTTTGATCTTCTCGCCGTTAGCCTAGCGTTCACCGCAGGTTAACTGCTCCGTGAGATCCGTGTTTCGTATCTCTCGTTTTGCAGGTTCAGGGGAGGTGAGTACACTCTGTGTGTGCAAGTGCGGCCATCCTGCCTGTGACTTATGGTCGGAGCGCAGCTTGTTGCCCTCTAAGGCTGTGGTTGGCACGCTATCCTCCCTTTGTCGCGGGAGGGGGACTGAGAGGCATCCGCGTGGCGGCTCGCCCGTATGCT
>JAQQSB010001133.1:0-66300 GCA_029721515.1 Synanceia verrucosa | reverse complement strand
GACAGTCATCTTTAAAACAAAGGGGCTCACTGAGGAACTGCAGCATTGTGGCTGCTCACAGGTCAGGAAATGGTTAAAAGGCCATATTGACATGTTATCAAGTTATTTCAAGTTTAAATTATTAAAAATAAAAGATGTTCTGCACTGTGGAAAATCTCAGAGGACGTGGCCTGAAGCCAAAAGTGACATCTGTGTTGGCCAGGGAGATCGGCAGGGCAGGTGCTAGGAATTCTGGGCCCCCCTGAAAGAACATTGGTGTGGGCCCCTCTCCCCCATTCATTGCCACCTTCAACCTTCTTGTTTTTCAGTGTTCTTGAAGGTGCCTGGTGTAAAACGCCCAGTTTCATTATTTTTTACGATTAATGACTTAACAAGTCAGAGTATTGTTAAGTAAATTATACATTATTAGTTATCTTATTCTCCTTTCACTTATTTGCAACACATTATTACACCTCTACATTTTCTGTCTCTAAACAAAAATAAAACTGACAGCAAAATCTTTTAGATGGTTATGGTAGCGTCATTTAATTCATACTGCCATGGCTTTGCAAAGAATCTTAGTGTCATCACAGACAGTGAACTTAAGCTCAGCAAACATATAAGATCGACAGTAAAAACGAGCTTCTTTCAGTCACAGTTACTGGCAAAAGAGAAGACTTATCTTCCAAAAACAGATTTGGAAAGGGCTAGTCGTTGTTTTGTCGTCCTGCCTGGACGACTGGAACTCTCTGTTTGTTGGTCTGAGCCAGTCAGCACTGCGCCCTCTACAGGTTGTCCAGAATGCAGCTGCCCGCCTGCTGACTGGCAAGAAACGACCACATTCCTCCTGTCCTTACCTCTTTGCACTGGCTGCCTGTCAATTTGAGAATACAGTTTAAAGTTTTATGAATAGTTTTTAAATGTTTAAATGGTCTGTCACCCACCACTACCAGGACACTCAGCCCGCCTAACCAGCTGCTCCTGGCAGTACCTCGGTCCAGACTCACTACTAGTGGAGATAGAGCCTTCTCAGTAGCAGTCCCAAAACAGTGGCACAGCCGACCTGTCCAGGTCAGAGCTGCACAGTCCACTGAGCACCTTAAAACATGGCTGAAAACCCATCTCTTTTCTTTGACGTTCAATCCCAGCGAGTAGCTAGTAGCAGTAGCCCCTAAATTATTTTAAATTAGTAACATTCACTTATAGCTACTCTAGGAACTGCTGCTCTACAATGAACTGGTGACTTTTTTTAATGAACTGGTGACTTTTTTTAATGAACTGGTGACTTTTATTAAATGAACTGGTGACTTTTTTTTTAAATGAACTGGTGACTTTTTTTAATGAACTGGTGACTTTTTTTAAATGAACTGGTGACTTTTTTTTAAATGAATTGGTGACTTTTTTAACTGAACTGGTGACTTTTTTAAATGAGCTGGTGACTTTTTTTAATGAGCTGGTGACTTTTTTTTTAAAGGAACTGGTGACTTTTTTAATGAACTGGTGACTTTTTTAAATGAACTGGTGACTTTTTTTAAATGAACTGGTGACTTTTTTTTAATGAACAGGTGACTTTTTTTTTACTGAACTGGTGACTTTTTTTTAAATGAACTGGTGACTTTTTTTGAAATGAATTGGTGACTATTTTTAACTGAACTGGTGACTTTTTTTAAATGAACTGGTGACTTTTTTTTAAATAAATTGGTGACTATTTTTAACTGAACTGGTGACTTTTTTTTAAATGAATTGGTGACTTTTTTAACTGAACTGGTGACTTTTTTAAATGAGCTGGTGACTTTTTTTTAATGAGCTGGTGACTTTTTTTAATGAACTGGTGACTTTTTTTTAAATGAACTGGTGACTTTTTTTAATGAACTGGTGACTTTTTTTAATGAACTGGTGACTTTTTTTAATGAGCTGGTGACTTTTTTTAATGAACTGGTGACTTTTTTTTAAATGAACTGGTGACTTTTTTTAAATGAACTGGTGACTTTTTTTTAAATGAATTGGTGACTATTTTTAACTGAACTGGTGACTTTTTTTAAATGAACTGGTGACTTTTTTTTAAATGAATTGGTGACTATTTTTAACTGAACTGGTGACTTTTTTTTAATGAACTGGTGACTTTTTTTAACTGAACTGGTGACTTTTTTAAATAAACTGGTGACTTTTTTTAATGAGCTGGTGACTTTTTTTTTAAATGAATTGGTGACTATTTTTAACTGAACTGGTGACTTTTTTAAATGAACTGGTGACTTTTTTTTAAATGAACTGGTGACTTTTTTTAAATGAACTGGTGACTTTTTTAAATGAACTGGTGACTTTTTTAAATGAACTGGTGACTTTTTTTAAATGAACTGGTGACTTTTTTAATGAACTGGTGACTTTTTTTCAATGAACTGGTGACTTTTTTTTAAAATGAACTGGTGACTTTTTTTAAATGAACTGGTGACTTTTTTAAATAAACTGGTGACTTTTTTAATGAACTGGTGACTTTTTTAAATGAACTGGTCACTTTTTTAAATGAACTGGTGACTTTTTTAAATGAACTGGTGATTTTTTTTTAATGAACTGGTGACTTTTTTAAATGAACTGGTGACTTTTTTTAAATGAACTGGTGACTTTTTTTTAAATAAACTGGTGACTTTTTTTTAAATAAACTGGTGACTTTTTTTAAATGAACTGGTGACTTTTTTAAATGAACTGGTGACTTTTTTTAAATGAACTGGTGACATTTTTTAAATGAACTGGTGACTTTTTTAAATGAACTGGTGACTTTTTTTAATGAACTGGTGACTTTTATTAAATGAACTGGTGACTTTTTTTTAAATGAATTGGTGACTTTTTTAACTGAACTGGTGACTTTTTTAAATGAGCTGGTGACTTTTTTTAATGAGCTGGTGACTTTTTTTTTAAAGGAACTGGTGACTTTTTTAATGAACTGGTGACTTTTTTTAAATGAATTGGTGACTTTTTTAACTGAACTGGTGACTTTTTTAACTGAACTGGTGACTTTTTTAAATGAGCTGGTGACTTTTTTTAATGAGCTGGTGACTTTTTTTAATGAACTGGTGACTTTTTTTTAAATGAACTGGTGACTTTTTTTTAAATGAATTGGTGACTTTTTTTAACTGAACTGGTGACTTTTTTTAAATGAACTGGTGACTTTTTTTTAAATAAATTGTTGACTATTTTTAACTGAACTGGTGACTTTTTTTTAAATGAATTGGTGACTATTTTTAACTGAACTGGTGACTTTTTTTTAAATAAACTGGTGACTTTTTTTTAAAATGAACTGGTGACTTTTTTTAAATGAACTGGTGACTTTTTTAAATAAACTGGTGACTTTTTTAATGAACTGGTGACTTTTTTAAATGAACTGGTCACTTTTTTAAATGAACTGGTCACTTTTTTAAATGAACTGTTCACTTTTTAAATCAACTGGTGAGTATTTTAAATGAACTGGTGATATTTTTTTAATTCACTGGTTAATTTTTTAAATGAACTGGTGACTTTTTTTAAATGAACTGGTGACTTTTTTTAATGAACAGGTGACTTTTTTTTACTGAACTGGTGACTTTTTTTTAAATAAACTGGTGACTTTTTTTAAATGAACTGGTGACTTTTTTAAATGAACTGGTGACTTTTTTAAAATGAACTGGTGACTATTTTTAACTGAACTGGTGACTTTTTTTAAATGAACTGGTGACTTTTTTTTAAATAAATTGGTGACTATTTTTAACTGAACTGGTGACTTTTTTTAAATGAACTGGTGACTTTTTTTTAAATAAATTGGTGACTATTTTTAACTGAACTGGTGACTTTTTTAAATAAACTGGTGACTTTTTTTAATGAGCTGGTGACTTTTTTTTAAATGAATTGGTGACTATTTTTAACTGAACTGGTGACTTTTTTAAATGAACTGGTGACTTTTTTTTAAATGAATTGGTGACTTTTTTAACTGAACTGGTGACTTTTTTAAATGAGCTGGTGACTTTTTTTAATGAGCTGGTGACTTTTTTTAATGAACTGGTGACTTTTTTTTAAATGAACTGGTGACTTTTTTTAAATGAACTGGTGACTTTTTTTAATGAACTGGTGACTTTTTTTAATGAACTGGTGACTTTTTTTTAAATGAACTGGTGACTTTTTTTAAATGAACTGGTGACTTTTTTTTAAATGAATTGGTGACTATTTTTAACTGAACTGGTGACTTTTTTTAAATGAACTGGTGACTTTTTTTTAAATAAATTGGTGACTATTTTTAACTGAACTGGTGACTTTTTTTTAAATGAATTGGTGACTATTTTTAACTGAACTGGTGACTTTTTTAAATAAACTGGTGACTTTTTTTAATGAGCTGGTGACTTTTTTTAATGAGCTGGTGACTTTTTTTTAAATGAATTGGTGACTATTTTTAACTGAACTGGTGACTTTTTTTTAAATGAACTGGTGACTTTTTTTAATTGAACTGGTGACTTTTTTTTTAAATGAACTGGTGACTTTTTTTAAATGAACTGGTGACTTTTGTAAATGAACTGGTGACTTTTTTAAATGAACTGGTGACTTTTTTTAAATGAACTGGTGACTTTTTTTCAATGAACTGGTGACTTTTTTTTAAAATGAACTGGTGACTTTTTTTAAATGAACTGGTGACTTTTTTAAATAAACTGGTGACTTTTTTAATGAACTGGTGACTTTTTTAATGAACTGGTCACTTTTTAAAATGAACTGGTCACTTTTTAAATGAACTGGTGAGTTTTTAAATGAACTGGTGACTTTTTTTTAATGAACAGGTGACTTTTAAATGAACTGGTGACTTTTTTTAAATGAACTGGTGACTTTTTTTTAATGAACTGGTGACTTTTTTTTAAATAAACTGGTGACTTTTTTTTAAATAAACTGGTGACTTTTTTTAAATGAACTGGTGACTTTTTTTAAATGAACTGGTGACTTTTTTAAATAAACTGGTGACTTTTTTAATGAACTGGTGACTTTTTTAAATGAACTGGTCAGTTTTTAAATGAACTGGTGACTTTTTTAAATGAACTGGTGACTTTTTTAAATGAACTGGTCAGTTTTTAAATGAACTGGTGACTTTTTTAAATGAACTGGTGATTTTTTTTTAATGAACTGGTGACTTTTTTAAATGAACTGGTGACTTTTTTTAAATGAACTGGTGACTTTTTTTTAAATAAACTGGTGACTTTTTTTTAAATAAACTGGTGACTTTTAAATGAACTGGTGACTTTTTTAAATGAACTGGCGACTTTTTTTAAATGAACTGGTGACTTTTTTAAATGAACTGGTGACTTTTTTAAATGAACTGGTGACTTTTTTTAATGAACTGGTGACTTTTATTAAATGAACTGGTGACTTTTTTTTAAATGAATTGGTGACTTTTTTAACTGAACTGGTGACTTTTTTAAATGAGCTGGTGACTTTTTTTTAATGAGCTGGTGACTTTTTAAAGGAACTGGTGACTTTTTAATGAACTGGTGACTTTTTTTAAATGAATTGGTGACTTTTTTAACTGAACTGGTGACTTTTTTAACTGAACTGGTGACTTTTTTAAATGAGCTGGTGACTTTTTTTAATGAGCTGGTGACTTTTTTTAATGAACTGGTGACTTTTTTTTAAATGAACTGGTGACTTTTTTTAAAATGAATTGGTGACTATTTTTAACTGAACTGGTGACTTTTTTTAAATGAACTGGTGACTTTTTTTTAAATGAATTGGTGACTATTTTTAACTGAACTGGTGACTTTTTTTTAATGAACTGGTGACTTTTTTTTTAAATGAACTGGTGACTTTTTTTAAATGAACTGGTGACTTTTTTAAATAAACTGGTGACTTTTTTAATGAACTGGTGACTTTTTTAAATGAACTGGTCACTTTTTTAAATGAACTGGTCACTTTTTTAAATGAACTGGTGAGTTTTTTAAATGAACTGGTGACTTTTTTAAATGAACTGGTGACTTTTTTTAAATGAACTGGTGACTTTTTTTTAATGAACAGGTGACTTTTTTTTACTGAACTGGTGACTTTTTTTTAAATAAACTGGTGACTTTTTTTAAATGAACTGGTGACTTTTTTTAAATGAACTGGTGACTTTTTTTAAATGAACTGGTGACTATTTTTAACTGAACTGGTGACTTTTTTTAAATGAACTGGTGACTTTTTTTTAAATAAATTGGTGACTATTTTTAACTGAACTGGTGACTTTTTTTTAAATGAATTGGTGACTATTTTTAACTGAACTGGTGACTTTTTTAAATGAGCTGGTGACTTTTTTTTAATGAGCTGGTGACTTTTTTTAATGAACTGGTGACTTTTTTTTAAATGAACTGGTGACTTTTTTTAATGAACTGGTGACTTTTTTTAATGAACTGGTGACTTTTTTTAATGAGCTGGTGACTTTTTTAATGAACTGGTGACTTTTTTAAATGAACTGGTGACTTTTTTAAATGAACTGGTGACTTTTTTAAATGAACTGGTGACTATTTTTAACTGAACTGGTGACTTTTTTAAATGAACTGGTGAATTTTTTTTAATGAACTGGTGAATTTTTTTTAATGAACAGGTGACTTTTTTAAATGAACTGGTGACTTTTTTAAATGAACTGGTGACTTTTGTAAATGAACTGGTGACCTTTTTTAATGAACTAGTGAATTTTTTTTAATGAACTGGTGACTTTTTAATGAACTGGTGACTTTTTCAATGAACTGGTGACTTTTTTAAAATGAACTGGTGACTTTTTAAATGAACTGGTGACTTTTTAAATAAACTGGTGACTTTTTAAATGAACTGGTGACTTTTTAAATGAACTGGTGACTTTTTAAATGAACTGGTGACTTTTAAATGAACTGGTGACTTTTTTAAATGAACTGGTGACTTTTAAATGAACTGGTGACTTTTAAATGAACTGGTGACTTTTAAATGAACTGGTGACTTTTTAAATGAACTGGTGACTTTTTTAAATGAACTGGTGACTCTTTTAATGAACTGGTGACTTTTTAAATGAACTGGTGACTTTTTTAAATGAACTGGTGACTTTTTAAATGAACTGGTGACTTTTTAATGAACTGGTGACTTTTTAAATGAACTGGTGACTTTTTAAATGAACTGGTGACTTTTTAAATGAACTGGTGACTTTTTAAATGAACTGGTGACTTTTAAATGAACTGGTGACTTTTTAAATGAACTGGTGACTTTTTAAATGAACTGGTGACTTTTTAAATGAACTGGTGACTTTTTTAAATGAACTGGTGACTTTTTTAAATGAACTGGTGACTTTTTTAAATGAACTGGTGACTTTTTAAATGAATTGGTGACTTTTTAACTGAACTGGTGACTTTTTAAATGAACTGGTGACTTTTTAAATGAACTGGTGACTTTTTTAAATGAACTGGTGACTTTTTAAATGAACTGGTGACTTTTTTTAAATGAACTGGTGACTTTTTAAATGAACTGGTGACTTTTTTAAATGAACTGGTGACTTTTTAAATGAACTGGTGACTTTTTAAATGAACTGGTGACTTTTTTAAATGAACTGGTGACTTTTTAAAATGAACTGGTGACTTTTTAAATGAACTGGTGACTTTTTAAATGAACTGGTGACTTTTTAAATGAACTGGTGACTTTTTTAAATGAACTGGTGACTTTTTAAATGAACTGGTGACTTTTTAAATGAACTGGTGACTTTTTTTAATGAACTGGTGACTTTTAAATGAACTGGTGACTTTTTAAATGAACTGGTGACTTTTTAAATGAACTGGTGACTTTTTAATGAACTGGTGACTTTTTAAATGAACTGGTGACTTTTTAAATGAACTGGTGACTTTTTAAATGAACTGGTGACTTTTTAAATGAACTGGTGACTTTTTTAAATGAACTGGTGACTTTTTAAATGAACTGGTGACTTTTTTAAATGAACTGGTGACTTTTTTAAATGAACTGGTGACTTTTTAAATGAACTGGTGACTTTTTTTAATGAACTGGTGACTTTTTTAAATGAACTGGTGATTGTATTTTTAATGAACTGGTGACTTTTTTAATGAGCTGGTGACTTTTTTGTAATGAACTGGTGACTTTTGTAAAGAAGTGGTGACTTTTTTTAATGAACTGGTGACTTTTTTAATGAACTGGTGACTTTTTTGTAATGAACTGGTGACTTTTGTAATGAACTGGTGACTTTTTTAAATGAACTGGTGACTCTTTTAATGAACTGGTGACTTTTTTAATGAACTGGTGACTTTTTTAAATGAACTGGTGAGTTTTTTTAACTGAACTGGTGACTTTTTTAAATGAACTGGTGACTTTTTTAAATGAACTGGTGACTTTTTTTAAATGAACTGGTGACTTTTTTAAATGAACTGGTGACTTTTTTAAATGAACTGGTGACTTTTTTAAATGAACTGGTGATTTTTTTAATGAACTGGTGACTTTTTTAAATGAACTGGTGATTTTTTTTAATGAACTGGTCACTTTTTTAAATGAACTGGTGACTTTTAAATGAACTGGTGACTTTTTAAATGAACTGGTGACTTTTTAAATGAACTGGTGACTTTTTAAATGAACTGGTGACTTTTTAAATGAACTGGTGACTTTTTTAAATGAACTGGTGACTTTTTAAATGAACTGGTGACTTTTTAAATGAACTGGTGACTTTTTAGTGAACTGGTGACTTTTTTAAATGAACTGGTGACTTTTTAAATGAACTGGTGACTTTTTAAATGAACTGGTGACTTTTTAAATGAACTGGTGACTTTTTAAATGAACTGGTGACTTTTTAAATGAACTGGTGACTTTTTTAATGAACTGGTGACTTTTTTAAATGAACTGGTGACTTTTTAAATGAACTGGTGACTTTTTAAATGAACTGGTGACAATTTTTTAAATTAAAAGTTGACTTTTTTTAAAATGAATTGGTGACTATATTTAACAGAACAGGTGACTATTTTTAAATGAACTGGTGACTTTTTAAATGAATTGGTGACTATTTTTAACTGAACTGGTGACTTTTAAATGAACTGGTGACTTTTTAATGAACTGGTGACTTTTTTAAATGAACTGGTGACTTTTTAAATGAACTGGTGACTTTTTTAAATGAACTGGTGACTTTTTAAATGAACTGGTGACTTTTTAAATGAACTGGTGACTTTTTAAATGAACTGAACTCGTGACTTTTTTAAATGAACTGGTGACTTTTTTTTACTGAAATGGTGACTTTTTTTTACTGAACAGGTGACTTTTTTAAATGAACTGGTGACTTTTTTAAATACACTGGTGACTTTTTTAATAAACTGGTGACTTTTTTGTAATGAACTGGTGACTTTTTTAATGAACTGGTGACTTTTTTAAATGAACTGGTGACTTTTTTAATGAACTGGTGACTTTTTTAAATGAACTGGTGACTTTTTTAATAAACTGGTGACTTTTTTGTAATGAACTGGTGACTTTTTTAATGAACTGGTGACTTTTTTAAATGAACTGGTGACTTTTTTAATGAACTGGTGACTTTTTTAAATGAACTGGTGACTTTTTTTACTGAACTGGCGACTTTGTTTTTAAATGAACTGGTGACTTTTTTAATGAACTGGTGACTTTTTTAAATGAACTGGTGACTTTTTTTAAATGAACTGGTGACTATTTTTAACTGAACTGGTGACTTTTTTTAAATGAACTGGTGACTTTTTTTTAAATGAATTGGTGACTATTTTTAACTGAACTGGTGACTTTTTTTAAATGAACTGGTGACTTTTTTTAAATGAACTGGTGACTTTTTTAATGAACTGGTGACTTTTTTTAAATGAACTGGTGACTTTTTTTAAATGAACTGGTGACTATTTTTAACTGAACTGGTGACTTTTTTTAAATGAACTGGTGACTTTTTTTTAAATGAACTGGTGACTTTTTTAAATGAACTGGTGACTCTTTTAATGAACTGGTGACTTTTTTAATGAACTGGTGACTTTTTTTAATGAACTGGTGACTTTTTTTTACTGAACTGATGATTGTTTTTTAAATAAACTGGTGACTTTTTTTAAAGGAACTGGTGACTTTTTTAAATGAACTGGTGACTTTTTTTAAATAAACTGGTGACCTTTTTTAATGAACTAGTGAATTTTTTCAAATGAATTGGTGACTTTTTTAAATGAACTGGTGACTATTTAATTGAACAGGTGACTTTTTTATTGAACTGGTGACTTTTTAAATGAACTGGTGACTTTTTAAATGAACTGGTGACTTTTTTAATGAACTGGTGACTTTTAAATGAACTGGTGACTTTTTAAATGAACTGGTGACTTTTTAAATGAACTGGTGACTTTTTAAATGAACTGGTGACTTTTTTAAATGAACTGGTGACTTTTTAATGAACTGGTGACTTTTTAAATGAACTGGTGACTTTTTAAATGAACTGGTGACTTTTAAATGAACTGGTGACTTTTTAAATGAACTGGTTACTTTTTTTAAATGAACTGGTGACTTTTTTAATGAATTGGTGACTTTTTTAAATGAACTGGTGACTTTTTAAATGAACTGGTGACTTTTTTAATGAACTGGTGACTTTTTTTAAATGAACTGGTGACTTTTTTAAATGAACTGGTGACTCTTTTAATGAACTGGTGACCTTTTTTAATGAACTAGTGAATTTTTTTTAATGAACTGGTGACTTTTTTAAATGAACTGGTGACTCTTTTAATGAACTGGTGACTTTTTTAATGAACTAGTGACTTTTTTAAATGAACTGGTGAATTTTTTTTGATGAACTGGTGAATTTTTTTTAATGAACTGGTGACTTTTTTTTAAATGAATTGGTGACTATTTTTAACTGAACTGGTGACTTTTTTTTTAATGAACTGGTGACTTTTTTTTAACTGAACTGTTGACTTTTTTAAATGAGCTGGTGACTTTTTTAAATGAACTGGTGACTCTTTTAATGAACTGGTGACTTTTTTAATGAACTGGTGACTTTTTTTAAATGAACTGGTGACTTTTTAAATGAACTGGTGACTTTTTTTAAATGAACTGGTGACTTTTTAAATGAACTGGTGACTCTTTTAATGAACTGGTGACTTTTTAAATGAACTGGTGACTTTTTAAATGAACTGGTGACTTTTTTAATGAACTGGTGACTTTTTAAATGAACTGGTGACTTTTTAAATGAACTGGTGACTTTTTTTTAAATGAACTGGTGACTTTTTAAATGAACTGGTGACTTTTTAAATGAACTGGTGACTTTTTAAATGAACTGGTGACTTTTTAAATGAACTGGTGACTTTTTTAAAATGAACTGGTGACTTTTTTAAATGAACTGGTGACTTTTTAAATGAACTGGTGACTTTTTAAATGAACTGGTGACTTTTTTAAATGAACTGGTGACTTTTTAAATGAACTGGTGACTTTTAAATGAACTGGTGACTTTTTAATGAACTGGTGACTTTTTAAATGAACTGGTGACTTTTTAAATGAACTGGTGACTTTTTAAATGAACTGGTGACTTTTTAATGAACTGGTGACTTTTTTTAAATGAACTGGTGACTTTTTAAATGAACTGGTGACTTTTTTAAATGAACTGGTGACTTTTTTAAATGAACTGGTGACTTTTTAAATGAACTGGTGACTTTTTAATGAACTGGTGACTTTTTAAATGAACTGGTGACTTTTTAAATGAACTGGTGACTTTTTAAATGAACTGGTGACTTTTTAAATGAACTGGTGACTTTTTAATGAACTGGTGACTTTTTAAATGAACTGGTGACTTTTTAAATGAACTGGTGACTTTTTAATGAACTGGTGACTTTTTTTTAAATGAACTGCTGACTTTTTTAATGAACTGGTGACTTTTTTTAATGAACTGGTGACTTTTTTTTAATTAAACTGTTGAATTTTTTTAATGAAATGGTGACTTTTTTAAATTAACTGGTTACTTTTTTTTTAAATGAACTGGTGACTTTTTTAAATGAACTGGTGACTTTTTAAATGAACTGGTGACTTTTTTTAATGAACTGGTGACTTTTTAAATGAACTGGTGACTTTTTAAATGAACTGGTGACTTTTTTAAATGAACTGGTGACTTTTTAAATGAACTGGTGACTTTTTAAATGAACTGGTGACTTTTTTAAATGAACTGGTGACTTTTTAAATGAACTGGTGACTTTTTTTAATGAACTGGTGACTTTTTAAATGAACTGGTGACTTTTTAAATGAACTGGTGACTTTTTAAATGAACTGGTGACTTTTTAATGAACTGGTGACTTTTTAAATGAACTGGTGACTTTTTAAATGAACTGGTGACTTTTTAAATGAACTGGTGACTTTTAAATGAACTGGTGACTTTTTAAATGAACTGGTGACTTTTTTAAATGAACTGGTGACTTTTTAAATGAACTGGTGACTTTTTTAAATGAACTGGTGACTTTTTTAAATGAACTGGTGACTTTTTAAATGAACTGGTGACTTTTTAAATGAACTGGTGACTTTTTAAATGAACTGGTGACTTTTTAAATGAACTGGTGACTTTTTTAAATGAACTGGTGACTCTTTTAATGAACTGGTGACTTTTTAAATGAACTGGTCACTTTTTTAAATGAACTGGTTAATTTTTTAAATGAAATGGTGATTTTTTTTTCATGAACTGGTGACTTTTTTAAATGAACTGGTTACTCTTTTAATGAACTGGTGACTTTTTTAAATGAACTGGTCACAATTTTAAATGAACTGGTGACTTTTTAAATGAACTGGTGACTTTTTTAAATGAACTGGTGACTTTTTAAAATGAACTGGTGACTTTTTTAAATGAACTGGTGACTTTTTAAATGAACTGGTGACTTTTAAATGAACTGGTGACTTTTTTAATGAAGTGGTGACTTTTTTAATGAACTGGTGACTTTTTAAATGAACTGGTGACTTTTTAAATGAACTGGTGACTTTTTTAATGAACTGGTGACTTTTTAAATGAACTGGTGACTTTTTAAATGAACTGGTGACTTTTTTAAATGAACTGGTGACTTTTTAAATGAACTGGTGACTTTTTAAATGAACTGGTGACTTTTTTAAATGAACTGGTGACTTTTTAAATGAACTGGTGACTTTTTAAATGAACTGGTGACTTTTTAAATGAAGTGGTGACTTTTTTTAAATGAACTGGTAACTTTTTCTAAATGAACTGGTGACTTTTTTTTAAATGAACTGGTGAGTTTTTTTTAATGAACTGGTGACTTTTTTTAATGAACTGGTGACTTTTTTTTAAATGAACTAGTGACTTTTTTTAAATGAACTGGTGACTTTTTTTAATGAACTGGTGACTTTTTTAAATGAACTGGTGATTTTTTTTAATGAACTGGTGACTTTTTTAAATGAACTGGTGACATTTTTTTAATGAACTGGTGACTTTTTTTTAAGAACTGGTGACTTTTTTTTAATGAACTGGTGACTTTTTTTAATGAACTGGTGACTTTTTTTAAATGAAATGGTGACTTTTTTTTCAATGAACTGGTGACTTTTTTTAATGAACTGATGACTTTTTTTAATGAACTGATGACTTTTTTTAATGAACTGGTGACTTTTTTTAATGAACTGATGACTTTTTTTAAATGAACTGGTGAATTTTTTTAAATGAACTGGTGACTTTTTTAAATACACTGGTGACTTTTTTAAATGAACTGGTGACTTTTTTAAATGAACTGGTGATTGTTTTTTAAGGAACTGGTGACTTTTTAAATGAACTGGTGACTTTTTAAATGAACTGGTGACTTTTTAAATGAACTGGTGACTTTTTAAATGAACTGGTGACTTTTTAAATGAACTGGTGACTTTTTTTAATGAACTGGTGACTTTTTAAATGAACTGGTGACTTTTTAAATGAACTGGTGACTTTTTAAATGAACTGGTGACTTTTTAAATGAACTGGTGACTTTTTAAATGAACTGGTGACTTTTTAAATGAACTGGTGACTTTTTAAATGAACTGGTGACTTTTTAAATGAACTGGTGACTTTTAAATGAACTGGTGACTTTTTAAATGAACTGGTGACTTTTTTAAATGAACTGGTGACTTTTTAAATGAACTGGTGACTTTTTTTAAATGAACTGGTGACTTTTTAAATGAACTGGTGACTTTTTAAATGAACTGGTGACTTTTAAATGAACTGGTGACTTTTTAAATGAACTGGTGACTTTTTAAATGAACTGGTGACTTTTTTAAATGAACTGGTGACTTTTTAAATGAACTGGTGACTTTTTTAAATGAACTGGTGACTTTTTAAATGAACTGGTGACTTTTTAAATGAACTGGTGACTTTTTAAATGAACTGGTGACTTTTTAAATGAACTGGTGACTTTTTTAAATGAACTGGTGACTTTTTAAATGAACTGGTGACTTTTTAAATGAACTGGTGACTTTTTAATGAACTGGTGACTTTTTAAATGAACTGGTGACTTTTTAAATGAACTGGTGACTTTTTAAATGAACTGGTGACTTTTTAAATGAACTGGTGACTTTTTAAATGAACAGGTGAGTTTTTTAAATGAACTGGTGACTTTTATAAATACAGTGGTGACTTTTTTAAATGAACTGGTGACTTTTTTAATGAACTGGTGACTTTTTTTAAATGAACTGGTGACTTTTTTTAAATGAACTGGTGACTTTTTTAATGAACTGGTGACTTTTTTTAAATGAACTGGTGACTTTTTTTAAATGAACTGGTGACTTTTTTTAAAGGAACTGGTGACTTTTTTAATGAACTGGTGACTTTTTTTAATGAACTGGTGACTTTTTTAAATGAACTGGTGACTTTTTTTAATGAACTGGTGACTTTTTTTAAATGAACTGGTGACTTTTTAAATGAACTGGTGACTTTTTTAAATGAACTGGTAATTTTTTTTAAATGAACTGGTGACTTTTTTTTAAATGAACTGGTGACTTTTTTTAAATGAACTGGTGACTTTTTTTTAAATGAACTGGTGACTTTTTTTAAATGAACTGGTGACTTTTTTAAATGAACTGGTGACTTTTTTTAAATGAACTGGTGAGATTTTTTAAATAAACTGGTGACTTTTTAAATGAACTGGTGACTTTTTTAATGAACTGGTGACTTTTTAAATGAACTGGTGACTTTTTAAATGAACTGGTGACTTTTTTAAATGAACTGGTGACTTTTTAAATGAACTGGTGACTTTTTTAAATGAACTGGTGAGATTTTTTAAATAAACTGGTGACTTTTGTTAAATGAACTGGTGACTTTTTTTAATGAACTGGTGACTTTTTAAATGAACTGGTGATTTTTTTTAATGAACTGGTGACTTTTTTAAATGAACTGGTGACTTTTTTAAATGAACTGGTGACTTTTTAATGAACTGGTGACTTTTTAATGAACTGGTGACTTTTTAAATGAACTGGTGACTTTTTAAATGAACTGGTGACTTTTTTAAATGAACTGGTGACTTTTTTAAATGAACTGGTGACTTTTTAAATGAACTGGTGACTTTTTTTAATGAACTGGTGACTTTTTAAATGAACTGGTGACTTTTAAATGAACTGGTGACTTTTTTTAAATGAACTGGTGACTTTTTAATGAACTGGTGACTTTTTTAAATGAACTGGTGACTTTTTAATGAACTGGTGACTTTTTAAATGAACTGGTGACTTTTTTTAAATGAACTGGTGACTTTTTAAATGAACTGGTGACTTTTTAAATGAACTGGTGACTTTTTAAATGAACTGGTGACTTTTTTAATGAACTGGTGACTTTTTAAATGAACTGGTGACTTTTTAAATGAACTGGTGACTTTTTTAATGAACTGGTGACTTTTTAAATGAACTGGTGACTTTTAAATGAACTGGTGACTTTTTTAAATGAACTGGTGACTTTTTTTAAAAAAAACTGGACAATTTTTTAAATGAACTGGTGACTTTTTAAATGAACTGGTGACTTTTTAAATGAACTGGTGACTTTTTTAAATGAACTGGTAACTTTTTAAATGAACTGGTGACTTTTTTTATATGAACTGGTGACTTTTTAAATGAACTGGTGACTTTTTAAATGAACTGGTGACTTTTTAAATGAACTGGTGACTTTTTAAATGAACTGGTGACTTTTTAATGAACTGGTGACTTTTTAAATGAACTGGTGACTTTTTAAATGAACTGGTGACTTTTTTTTAAATGAACTAGTGACTTTTTTTAAATGAACTGGTGACTTTTTTAATGAACTGGTGACTTTTTTAAATGAACTGGTGATTTTTTTTAATGAACTGATGACTTTTTTTAAATGAACTGGTGAATTTTTTTAAATGAACTGGTGACTTTTTTTAAATGAACTGGTGACTTTTTTAATGAATTGGTGACTTTTTTAAATGAACTGGTGACTTTTTTTACTGAACTGGTGACTTTTTTAATGAACTGGTGACTTTTTTAATGAACTGATGACTTTTTTTAATGAACTTGTGACTTTTTTAAATGAACTGGTGACTTTTTAATGAACTGGTGACTTTTTAAATGAACTGGTGACTTTTTAAAATGAACTGGTGACTTTTTAATGAACTGGTGACTTTTTAAATGAACTGGTGACTTTTTAAATGAACTGGTGACTTTTTTAAATGAACTGGTGACTTTTTAAATGAACTGGTGACTTTTTAATGAACTGGTGACTTTTTAAATGAACTGGTGACTTTTTAAATGAACTGGTGACTTTTTAATGAACTGGTGACTTTTTAAATGAACTGGTGACTTTTAAATGAACTGGTGACTTTTTAAATGAACTGGTGACTTTTTAAATGAACTGGTGACTTTTTAAATGAACTGGTGACTTTTTAAATGAACTGGTGACTTTTTTAAATGAACTGGTGACTTTTTAAATGAACTGGTGACTTTTTTAAATGAACTGGTGACTTTTTAAATGAACTGGTGACTTTTTAAATGAACTGGTGACTTTTTTAAATGAACTGGTGACTTTTTTAAATGAACTGGTGACTTTTTAAATGAACTGGTGACTTTTTAAATGAACTGGTGACTTTTTTAAATGAACTGGTGACTTTTTAAATGAACTGGTGACTTTTAAATGAACTGGTGACTTTTTAAATGAACTGGTGACTTTTTTTAATGAACTGGTGACTTTTTTAAATGAACTGGTGACTTTTTAAATGAACTGGTGACTTTTTAAATGAACTGGTGACTTTTTAAATGAACTGGTGACTTTTTAAATGAACTGGTGACTTTTTAAATGAACTGGTGACTTTTTTAAATGAACTGGTGACTTTTTAAATGAACTGGTGACTTTTTAAATGAACTGGTGACTTTTAAAATGAACTGGTGACTTTTTAAATGAACTGGTGACTTTTTTAAATGAACTGGTGACTTTTTAAATGAACTGGTGACTTTTTTAAATGAACTGGTGACTTTTTTAAATGAACTGGTGACTTTTTAAATGAACTGGTGACTTTTTAAATGAACTGGTGACTTTTTAAATGAACTGGTGACTTTTTAAATGAACTGGTGACTTTTTTAAATGAACTGGTGACTTTTTAAATGAACTGGTGACTTTTTAAATGAACTGGTGACTTTTTTAAATGAACTGGTGACTTTTTTAAATGAACTGGTGACTTTTTAAATGAACTGGTGACTTTTTAAATGAACTGGTGACTTTTTAAATGAACTGGTGACTTTTTAAATGAACTGGTGACTTTTTTTTACTGAACTGGTGACTTTTTTAACTGAACTGGTGACTTTTTTTTTAAATGAACTGGTGACTTTTTAAATGAACTGGTGACTTTTTAAATGAACTGGTGACTTTTTAAATGAACTGGTGACTTTTTAAATGAACTGGTGACTTTTTTAAATGAACTGGTGACTTTTTAAATGAACTGGTGACTTTTTAAATGAACTGGTGACTTTTTTAAATGAACTGGTGACTTTTTAAATGAACTGGTGACTTTTTAAATGAACTGGTGACTTTTTAAATGAACTGGTGACTTTTTAAATGAACTGGTGACTTTTTAAATGAACTGGTGACTTTTTTAAATGAACTGGTGACTTTTTAAATGAACTGGTGACTTTTTTTAATGAACTGGTGACTTTTTAAATGAACTGGTGACTTTTTAAATGAACTGGTGACTTTTTAAATGAACTGGTGACTTTTAAATGAACTGGTGACTTTTTAAATGAACTGGTGACTTTTTAAATGAACTGGTGACTTTTTTAAATGAACTGGTGACTTTTTAAATGAACTGGTGACTTTTTAAATGAACTGGTGACTTTTTTAAATGAACTGGTGACTTTTTAAATGAACTGGTGACTTTTTTAATGAACTGGTGACTTTTTAAATGAACTGGTGACTTTTTAAATGAACTGGTGACTTTTTAAATGAACTGGTGACTTTTTTAAATGAACTGGTGACTTTTTAAATGAACTGGTGACTTTTTTAAATGAACTGGTGACTTTTTAAATGAACTGGTGACTTTTTAAATGAACTGGTGACTTTTTAAATGAACTGGTGACTTTTTTAAATGAACTGGTGACTTTTTAAATGAACTGGTGACTTTTTAAATGAACTGGTGACTTTTTAAATGAACTGGTGACTTTTTAAAATGAACTGGTGACTTTTTTAAATGAACTGGTGACTTTTTAAATGAACTGGTGACTTTTTAAATGAACTGGTGACTTTTTAAATGAACTGGTGACTTTTTAAATGAACTGGTGACTTTTTAAATGAACTGGTGACTTTTTTTAATGAACTGGTGACTTTTTAAATGAACTGGTGACTTTTTAAATGAACTGGTGACTTTTTAAATGAACTGGTGACTTTTTAAATGAACTGGTGACTTTTTTTAAATGAACTGGTGACTTTTTAAATGAACTGGTGACTTTTTAAATGAACTGGTGACTTTTTTAAATGAACTGGTGACTTTTTTAAATGAACTGGTGACTTTTTTAAATGAACTGGTGACTTTTTAAATGAACTGGTGACTTTTTTAAATGAACTGGTGATTTTTTAAATGAACTGGTGACTTTTTTTAAATGAACTGGTGACTTTTTTAAATGAACTGGTGACTTTTTAAATGAACTGGTGACTTTTTTAAATGAACTGGTGACTTTTTTTAAATGAACTGGTGACTTTTTGAAATGAACTGGTGACTTTTTAAATGAACTGGTGACTTTTTAAATGAACTGGTGACTTTTTAAATGAACTGGTGACTTTTTAAATGAACTGGTGACTTTTTAAATGAACTGGTCACTTTTTTAAATGAACTGGTGATTTTTTTTTTCATGAACTGGTGACTTTTTTAAATGAACTGGTGATTTTTTTTAATGAACTGGTGACTTTTTTAAATGAACTGGTGACTTTTTTAATGAACTGGTGACTTTTTTTGATGAACTGGTGACTTTTTTAAATGAACTGGTGAGTTTTTTTTTACTGAACTGGTGACTTTTTTTAATGAACTGGTGACTTTTTTAAATGAACTGGTGACTTTTTTAAATGAACTGGTGACTTTTTTTAAATGAACTGGTGACTTTTTTAAATGAACTGGTGAATTTTTTTTAATGAACTGGTGAATTTTTTTTAATGAACTGGTGACTTTTTTAATGAACTGGTGACTTTTTTTAAATGAACTGGTGACGTTTTTAATGAACTGGTGACTTTTTTTAAATGAACTGGTGACTTTTTTAATGAACTGGTGACTTTTTTTTAAATGAACTGGTAACTTTTTTAAATGAGCTGGTGACTTTTTAAATGAACTGGTGACTTTTTAAATGAACTGGTGACTTTTTTAAATGAACTGGTGACTTTTTAAATGAACTTGTGACTTTTTAAAATGAACTGGTGACTTTTTAAATGAACTGGTGACTTTTTTAAATGAACTGGTGACTTTTTAAATGAACTGGTGACTTTTTAAATGAACTGGTGACTTTTTTAAATGAACTGGTGACTTTTTAAATGAACTGGTGACTTTTTAAATGAACTGGTGACTTTTTAAATGAACTGGTGACTTTTTTAAATGAACTGGTGACTTTTTAAATGAACTGGTGACTTTTTTTCAATGAACTGGTGACTTTTTTTAAATGAACTGGTGGCTTTTTTTAAATGAAATGGTGACTTTTTTTTAATGAACTGGTGACTTTTTTTCAATGAACTGGTGACTTTTTCAATGAACTGGTGACTTTTTTTTAATGAACTGGTGACTTTTTTAAATGAACTGGTGACTTTTTTTTAAATGAACTGGTAACTTTTTTAAATGAGCTGGTGACTTTTTTTAAATGAACTGGTGACTTTTTTTAAATGAACTGGTGACTTTTTTTTAAATGAACTGGTGACTTTTTTTTAAATGAACTGGTGACTTTTTAAATGAACTGGTGACTTTTTTAATGAACTGGTGACTTTTTAAATGAACTGGTGACTTTTTAAATGAACTGGTGACTTTTTAAATGAACTGGTGACTTTTTTAAATGAACTGGTGACTTTTTAAATGAACTGGTGACTTTTTAAATGAACTGGTGACTTTTTTAAATGAACTGAACTGGTGACTTTTAAATGAACTGGTGACTTTTTTAATGAACTGGTGACTTTTTAATGAACTGGTGACTTTTTAAATGAACTGGTGACTTTTTAAATGAACTGGTGACTTTTAAATGAACTGGTGACTTTTTAAATGAACTGGTGACTTTTTAAATGAACTGGTGACTTTTTTAAATGAACTGGTGACTTTTTTTAAATGAACTGGTGACTTTTTAAATGAACTGGTGACTTTTTAAATGAACTGGTGACTTTTTTAATGAACTGGTGACTTTTTAAATGAACTGGTGACTTTTTTTAAATGAACTGGTGACTTTTTAAATGAACTGGTGACTTTTTTAAATGAACTGGTGACTTTTTAAATGAACTGGTGACTTTTTAAATGAACTGGTGACTTTTTAAATGAACTGGTGACTTTTTAAATGAACTGGTGACTTTTTTAATGAACTGGTGACTATTTTTAAATGAACTGGTGACTTTTAAATGAACTGGTGACTTTTTAAATGAACTGGTGACTTTTTAAATGAACTGGTGACTTTTTTTAAATGAACTGGTGACTTTTTAAATGAACTGGTGACTTTTAAATGAACTGGTGACTTTTTAAATGAACTGGTGACTCTTTTAATGAACTGGTGACCTTTTTTAATGAACTAGTGAATTTTTTTTAATGAACTGGTGACTTTTAAATGAACTGGTGACTTTTTAATGAACTGGTGACTTTTTTAAATGAACTGGTGACTTTTTAAATGAACTGGTGACTTTTTAAATGAACTGGTGACTTTTAAATGAACTGGTGACTTTTTAAATGAACTGGTGACTTTTTTAAATGAACTGGTGACTTTTTAAATGAACTGGTGACTTTTTAAATGAACTGGTGACTTTTTTAAATGAACTGGTGACTTTTTAAATGAACTGGTGACTTTTTAAATGAACTGGTGACTTTTTAAATGAACTGGTGACTTTTTTAAATGAACTGGTGACTTTTTAAATGAACTGGTGACTTTTTAAATGAACTGGTGACTTTTTAAATGAACTGGTGACTTTTTTAAATGAACTGGTGACTTTTTAAATGAACTGGTGACTTTTTTAATGAACTGGTGACTTTTTTAAATGAACTGGTGACTTTTTTAATGAACTGGTGACTTTTAAATGAACTGGTGACTTTTTAAATGAACTGGTGACTTTTTAAATGAACTGGTGACTTTTTAAATGAACTGGTGACTTTTTAAATGAACTGGTGACTTTTTAAATGAACTGGTGACTTTTTAAATGAACTGGTGACTTTTTAAATGAACTGGTGACTTTTTAAATGAACTGGTGACTTTTAAATGAACTGGTGACTTTTTAAATGAACTGGTGACTTTTAAATGAACTGGTGACTTTTTAAATGAACTGGTGACTTTTTAAATGAACTGGTGACTTTTTAAATGAACTGGTGACTTTTTAAATGAACTGGTGACTTTTTAAATGAACTGGTGACTTTTTAAATGAACTGGTGACTTTTTAAATGAACTGGTGACTTTTTAAATGAACTGGTGACTTTTTAAATGAACTGGTGACTTTTTAAATGAACTGGTGACTTTTTTAAATGAACTGGTGACTTTTTAAATGAACTGGTGACTTTTTTTAATGAACTGGTGACTTTTTAAATGAACTGGTGACTTTTTAAATAAACTGGTTAATTTTTTAAAATGAACTGGTGAATTTTTTAAATGAACTGGTGACTTTTTTAAATACAGTGGTGACTTTTTTAAATGAACTGGTGACTTTTTTAAATGAGCTGGTGACTTTTTTTAATGAGCTGGTGACTTTTTTTAATGAACTGGTGACTTTTTTTTAAATGAACTGGTGACTTTTTTTAAATGAACTGGTGACTTTTTTTAATGAACTGGTGACTTTTTTAATGAGCTGGTGACTTTTTTTAATGAACTGGTGACTTTTTTTTAAATGAACTGGTGACTTTTTTAAATGAACTGGTGAATTTTTTTAATGAACTGGTGAATTTTTTAAATTAACTGGTGACTTTTTAAATGACCTGGTGGATTTTTTTAAATGAACTGGTGACTTTTTAAAATGAACTGGTGACTTTTTAAAGGATCTGGTGACTTTTTTAAATGAACTGGTGACTTTTTTAAATAATCTGGTGACTTTTTTTAATGACCTGGTGACTTTTTTAAATGAACTGGTGACTTTTTTTTAATGAACAGGTGACTTTTTTAAATGAACTGGTGACTTTTTGAAATGAACAGGTGACTTTTTTAAATGAACTGGTGACTTTTTAAATGAACTGGTGACTTTTTAAATGAACTGGTGACTTTTTAAATGAACTGGTGACTTTTTAAATGAACTGGTGACTTTTTAAATGAACTGGTGACTTTTTAAATGAACTGGTGACTTTTTTAAATGAACTGGTGACTTTTTAAATGAACTGGTGACTTTTTAAATGAACTGGTGACTTTTTTTAAATGAACTGGTGACTTTTTAAATGAACTGGTGACTTTTTTAAATGAACTGGTGACTTTTTAAATGAACTGGTGACTTTTTTAAATGAACTGAACTGGTGACTTTTTAAATGAACTGGTGACTTTTTAAATGAACTGGTGACTTTTTAAATGAACTGGTGACTTTTTAAATGAACTGGTGACTTTTTAAATGAACTGGTGACTTTTTAAATGAACTGGTGACTTTTTTAAATGAACTGGTGACTTTTTAAATGAACTGGTGACTTTTTAAATGAACTGGTGACTTTTTAAATGAACTGGTGACTTTTTAAATGAACTGGTGACTTTTTAAATGAACTGGTGACTTTTTAAATGAACTGGTGACTTTTTAATGAACTGGTGACTTTTAAATGAACTGGTGACTTTTAAATGAACTGGTGACTTTTTAAATGAACTGGTGACTTTTTAAATGAACTGGTGACTTTTTTAAATGAACTGGTGACTTTTTAAATGAACTGGTGACTTTTTAAATGAACTGGTGACTTTTTTTAAATGAACTGGTGACTTTTTAAATGAACTGGTGACTTTTTAATGAACTGGTGACTTTTTTAAATGAACTGGTGACTTTTTTTAATGAACTGGTGACTTTTTAAATGAACTGGTGACTTTTTAAATGAACTGGTGACTTTTTAAATGAACTGGTGACTTTTTAAATGAACTGGTGACTTTTTAAATGAACTGGTGACTTTTTAAATGAACTGGTGACTTTTTAAATGAACTGGTGACTTTTTTAAATCATCTGTTGACTTTTTTAAATGAACTGGTGACTTTTTTTAATGAACTGGTGACTATTTAAATGAACTGGTGACTTTTAAATGAACTGGTGACTTTTTAAATGAACTGGTGACTTTTTAAATGAACTGGTGACTTTTTAAATGAACTGGTGACTTTTTAAATGAACTGGTGACTTTTTAAATGAACTGGTGAATTTTTTTTAACGAACTGGTGACTTTTTTAAATGAACTGGTGACTTTTTAAATGAACTGGTGACTTTTTAAATGAACTGGTGACTTTTTAAATGAACTGGTGACTTTTTAATGAACTGGTGACTTTTTAAATGAACTGGTGACTTTTTTAATGAACTGGTGACTTTTTAAATGAACTGGTGACTTTTTTAATGAACTGGTGACTTTTAAATGAACTGGTGACTTTTAAATGAACTGGTGACTTTTTAAATGAACTGGTGACTTTTTAAATGAACTGGTGACTTTTTTAAATGAACTGGTGACTTTTTAAATGAACTGGTGACTTTTTAAATGAACTGGTGACTTTTTAAATGAACTGGTGACTTTTTTAATGAACTGGTGACTTTTTTAAATGAACTGGTGACTTTTAAATGAACTGGTGACTTTTTAAATGAACTGGTGACTTTTTAAATGAACTGGTGACTTTTTAATGAACTGGTGACTTTTTTAAATGAACTGGTGACTTTTTAAATGAACTGGTGACTTTTTAAATGAACTGGTGACTTTTTAAATGAACTGGTGACTTTTTTTAATGAACTGGTGACTTTTTAAATGAACTGGTGACTTTTTAAATGAACTGGTGACTTTTTTAAATGAACTGGTGACTTTTTAAATGAACTGGTGACTTTTTAAATGAACTGGTGACTTTTTAAATGAACTGGTGACTTTTTAAATGAACTGGTGACTTTTTAAATGAACTGGTGACTTTTTAAATGAACTGGTGACTTTTTAAATGAACTGGTGACTTTTTAAATGAACTGGTGACTTTTTAAATGAACTGGTGACTTTTTTAAATGAACTGGTGACTTTTTAAATGAACTGGTGACTTTTTTTAAATGAACTGGTGACTTTTTAAATGAACTGGTGACTTTTTAATGAACTGGTGACTTTTTTAAATGAACTGGTGACTTTTTAAATGAACTGGTGACTTTTTAAATGAACTGGTGACTTTTTAAATGAACTGGTGACTTTTTTAAATACAGTGGTGACTTTTTTAAATGAACTGGTGACTTTTTTTTAAATGAACTGGTGACTTTTTTAATGAACTGGTGACTTTTTTTTAATGAACTGGTGACTTTTTTTAAATGAACTGGTGACTTTTTTAAATGAACTGGTGAGTTTTTTAAATGAACTGGTGATTTTTTTTAATGAACTGGTGACTTTTTTAAATGAACTGGTGACTTTTTTAATGAACTGGTGACTTTTTTTAATGAACTCGTGACTTTTTTTTAATGAACTGGTGATTTTTTTTAATGAACTGGTGACTTTTTTAAATGAACTGGTGGCTTTTTAAATGAACTGGTGACTTTTTAAATGAACTGGTGACTTTTTAAATGAACTGGTGACTTTTTTAAATGAACTGGTGACTTTTAATTGATCTGGTGAATTTTTTTAATGAACTGGTGACTTTTTTTAAATGAACTGGTGACTTTTTTTTAATGAACTGGTGACTTTTTTAAATGAACTGGTAACTTCTTTAAATAAACTGGTGACTTTTTAAATGAACTGGTGACTTTTTAAATGAACTGGTGACTTTTTAAATGAACTGGTGACTTTTTAAATGAACTGGTGACTTTTTTAATGAACTGGTGACTTTTTAAATGAACTGGTGACTTTTTTAATGAACTGGTGACTTTTTAAATGAACTGGTGACTTTTTAAATGAACTGGTGACTTTTTAAATGAACTGGTGACTTTTAAATGAACTGGTGACTTTTTAAATGAACTGGTGACTTTTTTTAAATGAACTGGTGACTTTTTAAATGAACTGGTGACTTTTTTAAATGAACTGGTGACTTTTTAAATGAACTGGTGACTTTTTTAAATGAACTGGTGACTTTTTAAATGAACTGGTGACTTTTTAAATGAACTGGTGACTTTTTTAAATGAACTGGTGACTTTTTAAATGAACTGGTGACTTTTTAAATGAACTGGTGACTTTTTAAATGAACTGGTGACTTTTTAAATGAACTGGTGACTTTTAAATGAACTGGTGACTTTTTAATGAACTGGTGACTTTTTTAAATGAACTGGTGACTTTTTAAATGAACTGGTGACTTTTTAAATGAACTGGTGACTTTTTAAATGAACTGGTGACTTTTAAATGAACTGGTGACTTTTTAAATGAACTGGTGACTTTTAAATGAACTGGTGACTTTTTAAATGAACTGGTGACTTTTTTAAATGAACTGGTGACTTTTTAAATGAACTGGTGACTTTTTTAAATGAACTGGTGACTTTTTAAATGAACTGGTGACTTTTTTAAATGAACTGGTGACTTTTTAAATGAACTGGTGACTTTTTAAATGAACTGGTGACTTTTTAAATGAACTGGTGACTTTTTAAATGAACTGGTGACTTTTTAAATGAACTGGTGACTTTTTAAATGAACTGGTGACTTTTAAATGAACTGGTGACTTTTTTAATGAACTGGTGACTTTTTTAAATGAACTGGTGACTTTTAAATGAACTGGTGACTTTTTAAATGAACTGGTGACTTTTTTAATGAACTGGTGACTTTTTAAATGAACTGGTGACTTTTTAAATGAACTGGTGACTTTTTTTAATGAACTGGTGACTTTTTTAAATGAACTGGTGACTTTTTAAATGAACTGGTGACTTTTTTAAATGAACTGGTGACTTTTTTAATGAACTGGTGACTTTTTAAATGAACTGGTGACTTTTTAAATGAACTGGTGACTTTTTAAATGAACTGGTGACTTTTTAAATGAACTGGTGACTTTTTAAATGAACTGGTGACTTTTTTTAAATGAACTGGTGACTTTTTAAATGAACTGGTGACTTTTTAAATGAACTGGTGACTTTTTTAAATGAACTGGTGACTTTTTAAATGAACTGGTGACTTTTTAAATGAACTGGTGACTTTTTAAATGAACTGGTGACTTTTTAAATGAACTGGTGACTTTTTAAATGAACTGGTGACTTTTTAAATGAACTGGTGACTTTTTTAAATGAACTGGTGACTTTTTTAAATGAACTGGTGACTTTTTAATGAACTGGTGACTTTTTAAATGAACTGGTGACTTTTAAATGAACTGGTGACTTTTTAAATGAACTGGTGACTTTTTAAATGAACTGGTGACTTTTTAAATGAACTGGTGACTTTTTAAATGAACTGGTGACTTTTTAAATGAACTGGTGACTTTTTTAAATGAACTGGTGACTTTTTAAATGAACTGGTGACTTTTTAAATGAACTGGTGACTTTTTAAATGAACTGGTGACTTTTAAATGAACTGGTGACTTTTAAATGAACTGGTGACTTTTTTTAAATGAACTGGTGACTTTTTAAATGAACTGGTGACTTTTTAAATGAACTGGTGACTTTTTAAATGAACTGGTGACTTTTTTTAAATGAACTGGTGACTTTTTTAAATGAACTGGTGACTTTTTAAATGAACTGGTGACTTTTTAAAATGAACTGGTGACTTTTAAATGAACTGGTGACTTTTTAAATGAACTGAACTGGTGACTTTTTAAATGAACTGGTGACTTTTTAAATGAACTGGTGACTTTTTTTAAATGAACTGGTGACTTTTTAAATGAACTGGTGACTTTTTTAAAATGAACTGGTGACTTTTTAATGAACTGGTGACTTTTTAAATGAACTGGTGACTTTTTAAATGAACTGGTGACTTTTTAAATGAACTGGTGACTTTTTTAAATGAACTGGTGACTTTTTAAATGAACTGGTGACTTTTTAAATGAACTGGTGACTTTTTTAAATGAACTGGTGACTTTTTTAAATGAACTGGTGACTTTTTAAATGAACTGGTGACTTTTTTAAATGAACTGGTGACTTTTAAATGAACTGGTGACTTTTTAAATGAACTGGTGACTTTTTTAAATGAACTGGTGACTTTTTAAATGAACTGGTGACTTTTTAAATGAACTGGTGACTTTTTAAATGAACTGGTGACTTTTTAAATGAACTGGTGACTTTTTAAATGAACTGGTGACTTTTTAAATGAACTGGTGACTTTTTAAATGAACTGGTGACTTTTTTAAATGAACTGGTGACTTTTTAAATGAACTGGTGACTTTTAAATGAACTGGTGACTTTTTAAATGAACTGGTGACTTTTTAAATGAACTGGTGACTTTTTAAATGAACTGGTGACTTTTTTAAATGAACTGGTGACTTTTTAAATGAACTGGTGACTTTTTTTAAATGAACTGGTGACTTTTTAAATGAACTGGTGACTTTTTAAATGAACTGGTGACTTTTTAAATGAACTGGTGACTTTTTAAATGAACTGGTGACTTTTTAAATGAACTGGTGACTTTTTAAATGAACTGGTGACTTTTTAAATGAACTGGTGACTTTTTAAATGAACTGGTGACTTTTTTAAATGAACTGGTGACTTTTTTAATGAACTGGTGACTTTTTAAATGAACTGGTGACTTTTTTAAATGAACTGGTGACTTTTTAAATGAACTGGTGACTTTTTTAATGAACTGGTGACTTTTTAAATGAACTGGTGACTTTTTTAAATGAACTGGTGACTTTTTAAATGAACTGGTGACTTTTTTAAATGAACTGGTGACTTTTTAAATGAACTGGTGACTTTTTAAATGAACTGGTGACTTTTTAAATGAACTGGTGACTTTTAAATGAACTGGTGACTTTTTAAATGAACTGGTGACTTTTTTTAATGAACTGGTGACTTTTTAAATGAACTGGTGACTTTTTAAATGAACTGGTGACTTTTTAAATGAACTGGTGACTTTTTTAAATGAACTGGTGACTTTTTAAATGAACTGGTGACTTTTTTAATGAACTGGTGACTTTTTTAAATGAACTGGTGACTTTTTAAATGAACTGGTGACTTTTTAAATGAACTGGTGACTTTTTAAATGAACTGGTGACTTTTTAAATGAACTGGTGACTTTTTTAATGAACTGGTGACTTTTTAAATGAACTGGTGACTTTTAAATGAACTGGTGACTTTTTAAATGAACTGGTGACTTTTTTAAATGAACTGGTGACTTTTTAAATGAACTGGTGACTTTTTTTAAATGAACAGGTGACTTTTTTAAATGAACTGGTGACTTTTTTAAATGAACTGGTGACTTTTTTAAATGAACTGGTGACTTTTTTAATGAACTGGTGACTTTTTTAAATGAACTGGTGATTTTTTTTTAATGAACTGGTGACTTTTTTAAATGAACTGGTGAATTTTTTTTAATGAACAGGTGACTTTTTTAAATGAACTGGTGACTTTTTTAAATGAACTGGTGACTTTTTTAATGAACTGGTAACTTTTTTAAATGAACTGGTGACTTTTTTTTAAATGAACTGGTCACTTTTTTAAATGAACTGGTGACTTTTTTAAATGAACTGGTGACTTTTTAAATGAACTGGTGACTTTTTAAATGAACTGGTGACTTTTTAAATGAACTGGTGACTTTTTAAATGAACTGGTGACTTTTTAAATGAACTGGTGACTTTTTAAATGAACTGGTGACTTTTAAATGAACTGGTGACTTTTTAAATGAACTGGTGACTTTTTTAAATGAACTGGTGACTTTTTTAAATGAACTGGTGACTTTTTAAATGAACTGGTGACTTTTTTAAATGAACTGGTGACTTTTTAAATGAACTGGTGACTTTTTTAAAATGAACTGGTGACTTTTTAAATGAACTGGTGACTTTTTAAATGAACTGGTGACTTTTTAAATGAACTGGTGACTTTTTTAAATGAACTGGTGACTTTTAAATGAACTGGTGACTTTTTAAATGAACTGGTGACTTTTTAAATGAACTGGTGACTTTTTAAATGAACTGGTGACTTTTTAAAATGAACTGGTGACTTTTTAAATGAACTGGTGACTTTTTAAATGAACTGGTGACTTTTTTTAATGAACTGGTGACTTTTTAAATGAACTGGTGACTTTTTAAATGAACTGGTGACTTTTTTAAATGAACTGGTGACTTTTTAAATGAACTGGTGACTTTTTAAATGAACTGGTGACTTTTTAAATGAACTGGTGACTTTTTAAATGAACTGGTGACTTTTTAAATGAACTGGTGACTTTTTTAAATGAACTGGTGACTTTTTAAATGAACTGGTGACTTTTTAAATGAACTGGTGACTTTTTTTAATGAACTGGTGACTTTTTAAATGAACTGGTGACTTTTTTAAATGAACTGGTGACTTTTTAAATGAACTGGTGACTTTTTAAATGAACTGGTGACTTTTTAAATGAACTGGTGACTTTTTTAAATGAACTGGTGACTTTTTTAAATGAACTGGTGACTTTTTAAATGAACTGGTGACTTTTTTAATGAACTGGTGACTTTTTAAATGAACTGGTGACTTTTTTAATGAACTGGTGACTTTTTTAATGAACTGGTGACTTTTTAAATGAACTGGTGACTTTTTAAATGAACTGGTGACTTTTTAAATGAACTGGTGACTTTTTAAATGAACTGGTGACTTTTTAAATGAACTGGTGACTTTTTTTAAATGAACTGGTGACTTTTTAAATGAACTGGTGACTTTTTAAATGAACTGGTGACTTTTTAAATGAACTGGTGACTTTTTTTAATGAACTGGTGACTTTTAAATGAACTGGTGACTTTTTTAAATGAACTGGTGACTCTTTAAATGAACTGGTGACTTTTTTAATTAACATGTGACTTATTTAAATGAACTGGTGACTTTTTTAAATGAACTGGTGACTTTTTAAATGAACTGGTGACTTTTTTAAATGAACTGGTGACTTTTTAAATGAACTGGTGACTTTTTTAAATGAACTGGTGACTTTTTAAATGAACTGGTGACTTTTTAAATGAACTGGTGACTTTTTTTAATGAACTGGTGACTTTTTTAAATGAACTGGTGACTTTTTAAATGAACTGGTGACTTTTTAAATGAACTGGTGACTTTTTAAATGAACTGGTGACTTTTTAAATGAACTGGTGACTTTTTTAAATGAACTGGTGACTTTTTAAATGAACTGGTGACTTTTTTAAATGAACTGGTGACTTTTTAAATGAACTGGTGACTTTTTAATGAACTGGTGACTTTTTTAAATGAACTGGTGACTTTTTAAATGAACTGGTGACTTTTTAAATGAACTGGTGACTTTTTTAAATGAACTGGTGACTTTTTAAATGAACTGGTGACTTTTAAATGAACTGGTGACTTTTTAAATGAACTGGTGACTTTTTAAATGAACTGGTGACTTTTTTTAAATGAACTGGTGACTTTTTAAATGAACTGGTGACTTTTTTAAATGAACTGGTGACTTTTTAAATGAACTGGTGACTTTTTAAATGAACTGGTGACTTTTTTTAATGAACTGGTGACTTTTTAAATGAACTGGTGACTTTTTTTAATGAACTGGTGACTTTTTAAATGAACTGGTGACTTTTTTTAAATGAACTGGTGACTTTTTTAATGAACTGGTGACTTTTTAAATGAACTGGTGACTTTTTAAATGAACTGGTGACTTTTTTTAAATGAACTGGTGACTTTTTAAATGAACTGGTGACTTTTTAAATGAACTGGTGACTTTTTTAATGAACTGGTGACTTTTTAAATGAACTGGTGACTTTTTAAATGAACTGGTGACTTTTTAAATGAACTGGTGACTTTTTTAAATGAACTGGTGACTTTTTAAATGAACTGGTGACTTTTTTAAATGAACTGGTGACTTTTTAAATGAACTGGTGACTTTTTTTAATGAACTGGTGACTTTTTAAATGAACTGGTGACTTTTTTAATGAACTGGTGACTTTTTAAATGAACTGGTGACTTTTTAAATGAACTGGTGACTTTTTAAATGAACTGGTGACTTTTTAAATGAACTGGTGACTTTTTAAATGAACTGGTGACTTTTTAAATGAACTGGTGACTTTTTAAATGAACTGGTGACTTTTTAAATGAACTGGTGACTTTTTAAATGAACTGGTGACTTTTTAAATGAACTGGTGACTTTTTAAATGAACTGGTGACTTTTTAAATGAACTGGTGACTTTTTTTAATGAACTGGTGACTTTTAAATGAACTGGTGACTTTTTAAATGAACTGGTGACTTTTTAAATGAACTGGTGACTTTTTAAATGAACTGGTGACTTTTTAAATACACTGGTGACTTTTTTAAATGAACTTGTGACTTTTTAAATGAACTGGTGACTTTTTAAATGAACTGGTGACTTTTTAAATGAACTGGTGACTTTTTTTAAATGAACTGGTGACTTTTTAAATGAACTGGTGACTTTTTAAATGAACTGGTGACTTTTTTAAATGAACTGGTGACTTTTTAAATGAACTGGTGACTTTTTTAAATGAACTGGTGACTTTTTTAAATGAACTGGTGACTTTTTAAATGAACTGGTGACTTTTTAAATGAACTGGTGACTTTTTAAATTAACTGGTGACTTTTTTTAATGAACTTGTGACTTTTTAAATGAACTGGTGACTTTTTTAAATGAACTGGTGACTTTTTTAATGAACTGGTGACTTTTTAAATGAACTGGTGACTTTTTAAATGAACTGGTGAATTTTTTTAAATGAACTGGTGACTTTTTAAATGAACTGGTGACTTTTTAAATGAACTGGTGACTTTTTAAATGAACTGGTGACTTTTTTAAATGAACTGGTGACTTTTTAAATGAACTGGTGACTTTTTTAAATGAACTGGTGACTTTTTAAATGAACTGGTGACTTTTTTTAAATGAACTGGTGACTTTTAAATGAACTGGTGACTTTTTAAATGAACTGGTGACTTTTTAAATGAACTGGTGACTTTTTTAAATGAACTGGTGACTTTTTTAATGAACTGGTGACTTTTTAAATGAACTGGTGTATTTTTTTAATGAACTTGTGTCTTTTTTAATGAACTGTTTACTTTTTAAATGAACTGGTGACTTTTTTAAATGAACTGGTGACTTTTTTAAATACACTAGTGACTTTTTTAAATGAACTGCTGACTTTTTTCAAATGAACTGTTGAGTTTTTTTAATGAACTGGTGACTTTTTTAATGAAGTGTTGACTTTTTAAATGAAATGGTGACTTTTTAAATGAACTGGTGACTTTTTAAATGAACTGGTGACTTTTTTAAATGAACTGGTGACTTTTTAAATGAACTGGTGACTTTTTTTAAATGAACTGGTGACTTTTTAAATGAACTGGTGACTTTTTAATGAACTGGTGACTTTTTAAATGAACTGGTGACTTTTTAAATGAACTGGTGACTTTTTAAATGAACTGGTGACTTTTTAAATGAACTGGTGACTTTTTTAAATGAACTGGTGACTTTTTAAATGAACTGGTGACTTTTTAAATGAACTGGTGACTTTTTAAATGAACTGGTGACTTTTTAAATGAACTGGTGACTTTTTTTAATGAACTGGTGACTTTTTAATGAACTGGTGACTTTTTTAAATGAACTGGTGACTTTTTAAATGAACTGGTGACTTTTTAATGAACTGGTGACTTTTTAAATGAACTGGTGACTTTTTTAAATGAACTGGTGACTTTTTAAATGAACTGGTGACTTTTTAAATGAACTGGTGACTTTTTTAAATGAACTGGTGACTTTTTTAAATGAACTGGTGACTATTTAAATGAACTGGTGACTTTTTAAATGAACTGGTGACTTTTTTAATGAACTGGTGACTTTTTAATGAACTGGTGACTTTTTAAATGAACTGGTGACTTTTTTAAATACAGTGGTGACTTTTTTAAATGAACTGGTGACTTTTTTAAATGAACTGGTGACTTTTTTAAATACAGTGGTGACTTTTTTAAATGAACTGGTGACTTTTTTCAATGAACAGGTGACTTTTTTTAAATGAACTGGTGACTTTTTTCAATGAACAGGTGACTTTTTTTAATGAACTGGTGACTTTTTTTTAAATGAACTGGTGACTTTTTTTAATGAACTGGTGACTTTTTTTTAAATGAATTGGTGACTTTTTTAACTGAACTGGTGACTTTTTTAAATGAGCTGGTGACTTTTTTTAATGAACTGGTGACTTTTTTAAATGAACTGGTGACTTTTTTTAAATGAACTGGTGACTTTTTTTTAATGAACAGGTGACTTTTTTAAATGAACTGGTGACTTTTTTAAATGAACTGGTGACTTTTTTAATGAACTGGTGACTTTTTAAATGAACTGGTGACTTTTTAAATGAACTGGTGACTTTTTAAATGAACTGGTGACTTTTAAATGAACTGGTGACTTTTTTAAATGAACTGGTGACTTTTTAAATGAACTGGTGACTTTTTAAATGAACTGGTGACTTTTTTAATGAACTGGTGACTTTTTAAATGAACTGGTGACTTTTTAAATGAACTGGTGACTTTTTAAATGAACTGGTGACTTTTTAAATGAACTGGTGACTTTTAAATGAACTGGTGACTTTTTTAATGAACTGGTGACTTTTTAAATGAACTGGTGACTTTTTAAATGAACTGGTGACTTTTTAAATGAACTGGTGACTTTTTAAATGAACTGGTGACTTTTTTAAATGAACTGGTGACTTTTTAAATGAACTGGTGACTTTTAAATGAACTGGTGACTTTTTAACTGAACTGGTGACTTTTTTAAATGAGCTGGTGACTTTTTTTAATGAGCTGGTGACTTTTTTTTTAAAGGAACTGGTGAATTTTTTAATGAACTGGTGACTTTTTTAATGAACTGGTGACTTTTTTTTAAATGAATTGGTGACTTTTTTAAATGAACTGGTGACTTTTTTTAAATGAACTGGTGACTTTTTTCAATGAACTGGTGACTTTTTTAAATGAATTGGTGACTTTTTTTAAATGAACTGGTGACTTTTTTAAATGAACTGGTGATTTTTTTTTCATGAACTGGTGACTTTTTTAAATGAACTGGTGATTTTTTTTTATGAACTGGTGACTTTTTTAAATGAACTGGTGAATTTTTAAATGAACTGGTGACTTTTTAAATGAACTGGTGACTTTTTTAAATGAACTGGTGACTTTTTAAATGAACTGGTGACTTTTTTAAATGAACTGGTGAATTTTTTTTGATGAACAGGAGACTTTTTTAATGAACTGGTAACTTTTTTAAATGAGCTGGTGACTTTTTTTGAAATGAACTGGTGACTTTTTTTAAATGAACTGCTGACTTTTTTCAAATGAACTGCTGCCTTTTTTTTAAATGAACTGGTGACTTTTTTAATGAACTGGTGACTATTTTTAAATTAACTCGTGACATTTTTAATGAACTGGTGACTTTTTAAATGAACTGGTGACTTTTTAAATGAACTGGTGACTTTTTAAATGAACTGGTGACATTTTTTTAAGAACTGGTGACTTTTTTAAATGAACTGGTGACTTTTTTTAATGAACTGGTGACTTTTTTTAACTGAAATGGTGACTTTTTTTTCAATGAACTGGTGACTTTTTTAAATGAACTGGTGACTTTTTTAATGAACTGGTGACTTTTTTTAAATGAACTGGTGACTTTTTTAATGAACTGGTGACTTTTTTAAATGAACTGGTGACTTTTTTAATGAACTGGTGACTTTTTTAAATGAACTGGTGACTTTTTTTACTGAACTGGTGACTTTTTTTTTAAATGAACTGGTGATTTTTTCTAAATGAACTGGTGACTTTTTTTAAATGAACTGGTGACTTTTTTTAAATGAACTGGTGACTTTTTTAATGAACTGGTGAATTTTTTTAATGAACTGGTGACTTTTTTTAATGAACAGGTGACTTTTTTAAATGAACTGGTGACTTTTTTAAATGAACTGGTGACTTTTTAATGAACTGGTGACTTTTTAAATGAACTGGTGACTTTTTAAATGAACTGGTGACTTTTTAAATGAACTGGTGACTTTTTTAAATGAACTGGTGACTTTTTTAATGAACTGGTGACTTTTTAAATGAACTGGTGACTTTTTAAATGAACTGGTGACTTTTTAAATGAACTGGTGACTTTTTTAAATGAACTGGTGACTTTTTTAAATGAACTGGTGACTTTTTAAAATGAACTGGTGACTTTTTAAATGAACTGGTGACTTTTTAAATGAACTGGTGACTTTTTAAATGAACTGGTGACTTTTTAAATGAACTGGTGACTTTTTAAATGAACTGGTGACTTTTTTAAATGAACTGGTGACTTTTTAAATGAACTGGTGACTTTTTTAAATGAACTGGTGACTTTTTAAATGAACTGGTGACTTTTTAAATGAACTGGTGACTTTTTAAATGAACTGGTGACTTTTTAAATGAACTGGTGACTTTTTAAATGAACTGGTGACTTTTTAAATGAACTGGTGACTTTTTTTAAATGAACTGGTGACTTTTTTAAATGAACTGGTGACTTTTTAAATGAACTGGTGACTTTTTAAATGAACTGGTGACTTTTTTTAAATGAACTGGTGACTTTTTTAATGAACTGGTGACTTTTTAAATGAACTGGTGACTTTTTAAATGAACTGGTGACTTTTTTAAATGAACTGGTGACTTTTTAAATGAACTGGTGACTTTTTAAATGAACTGGTGACTTTTTAAATGAACTGGTGACTTTTAAATGAACTGGTGACTTTTTAAATGAACTGGTGACTTTTTAAATGAACTGGTGACTTTTTTAAATGAACTGGTGACTTTTTTAAATGAACTGGTGACTTTTTAAATGAACTGGTGACTTTTTAAATGAACTGGTGACTTTTTAAATGAACTGGTGACTTTTTAAATGAACTGGTGACTTTTTAATGAACTGGTGACTTTTTAAATGAACTGGTGACTTTTTAAATGAACTGGTGACTTTTTAAATGAACTGGTGACTTTTTAAATGAACTGGTGACTTTTTTAAATGAACTGGTGACTTTTTAAATGAACTGGTGACTTTTTAAATGAACTGGTGACTTTTTAAATGAACTGGTGACTTTTTAAATGAACTGGTGACTTTTTTAATGAACTGGTGACTTTTTAAATGAACTGGTGACTTTTTTAATGAACTGGTGACTTTTTAAATGAACTGGTGACTTTTTAAATGAACTGGTGACTTTTTAAATGAACTGGTGACTTTTTTAAATGAACTGGTGACTTTTTAAATGAACTGGTGACTTTTTAAATGAACTGGTGACTTTTTAAATGAACTGGTGACTTTTTTAAATGAACTGGTGACTTTTTAAATGAACTGGTGACTTTTTAAATGAACTGGTGACTTTTTAAATGAACTGGTGACTTTTTAAATGAACTGGTGACTTTTTTAAATGAACTGGTGACTTTTTAAATGAACTGGTGACTTTTTTAAATGAACTGGTGACTTTTTTAATGAACTGGTGACTTTTTAAATGAACTGGTGACTTTTTTTAAATGAACTGGTGACTTTTTAAATGAACTGGTGACTTTTTAAATGAACTGGTGACTTTTTAAATGAACTGGTGACTTTTTTAAATGAACTGGTGACTTTTTAAATGAACTGGTGACTTTTTTAAATGAACTGGTGACTTTTTAAATGAACTGGTGACTTTTTAAATGAACTGGTGACTTTTTTTAATGAACTGGTGACTTTTTAAATGAACTGGTGACTTTTTAAATGAACTGGTGACTTTTTTAATGAACTGGTGACTTTTTTAATGAACTGGTGACTTTTTAAATGAACTGGTGACTTTTTAAATGAACTGGTGACTTTTTAAATGAACTGGTGACTTTTTAAATGAACTGGTGACTTTTTAAATGAACTGGTGACTTTTTAAATGAACTGGTGACTTTTTAAATGAACTGGTGACTTTTTAAATGAACTGGTGACTTTTTTAAATGAACTGGTGACTTTTTAAATGAACTGGTGACTTTTTAAATGAACTGGTGACTTTTTAAATGAACTGGTGACTTTTTTAATGAACTGGTGACTTTTTAAATGAACTGGTGACTTTTTAAATGAACTGGTGACTTTTTTAAATGAACTGGTGACTTTTTTAAATGAACTGGTGACTTTTTAAATGAACTGGTGACTTTTTAAATGAACTGGTGACTTTTTAAATGAACTGGTGACTTTTTAAATGAACTGGTGACTTTTTTAAATGAACTGGTGACTTTTTAAATGAACTGGTGACTTTTTTAAATGAACTGGTGACTTTTTAAATGAACTGGTGACTTTTTAAATGAACTGGTGACTTTTTAAATGAACTGGTGACTTTTTTAAATGAACTGGTGACTTTTTAAATGAACTGGTGACTTTTTAAATGAACTGGTGACTTTTTAAATGAACTGGTGACTTTTTTTAAATGAACTGGTGACTTTTTAAATGAACTGGTGACTTTTTAAATGAACTGGTGACTTTTTAAATGAACTGGTGACTTTTTTAAATGAACTGGTGACTTTTTAAATGAACTGGTGACTTTTTAAATGAACTGGTGACTTTTTTTAATGAACTGGTGACTTTTTAAATGAACTGGTGACTTTTTAAATGAACTGGTGACTTTTTTAATGAACTGGTGACTTTTTAAATGAACTGGTGACTTTTAAATGAACTGGTGACTTTTTAAATGAACTGGTGACTTTTTAAATGAACTGGTGACTTTTTTAAATGAACTGGTGACTTTTTTAAATGAACTGGTGACTTTTTAATGAACTGGTGACTTTTAAATGAACTGGTGACTTTTTTAAATGAACTGGTGACTTTTTAAATGAACTGGTGACTTTTTTTAATGAAATGAACTGGTGACTTTTTAAATGAACTGGTGACTTTTTTAAATGAACTGGTGACTTTTTAAATGAACTGGTGACTTTTTAAATGAACTGGTGACTTTTTAAATGAACTGGTGACTTTTTTAATGAACTGTTGACTTTTTAAATGAACTGGTGACTTTTTTAAATGAACTGGTGACTTTTTTAAATGAACTGTTGACTCTTTTAAGTGAACTGGTGACTTTTTTAATGAACTGGTGACTTATTTAAATGAACTGGTAACTTTTTTAAATGAAATGGTGACTTTTTTAAATTTACTGGTGACTTTTTTAATGAACTGGTGACTTTTTAAATGAACTGGTGACTTTTAAATGAACTGGTGACTTTTTAAATGAACTGGTGACTTTTTAAATGAACTGGTGACTTTTTAAATGAACTGGTGACTTTTTTAAATGAACTGGTGACTTTTTAAATGAACTGGTGACTTTTTAAATGAACTGGTGACTTTTTAATGAACTGGTGACTTTTAAATGAACTGGTGACTTTTTTAAATGAACTGGTGACTTTTTAAATGAACTGGTGACTTTTTAAATGAACTGGTGACTTTTTTTAATGAACTGGTGACTTTTTAAATGAACTGGTGACTTTTTAAATGAACTGGTGACTTTTTAAATGAACTGGTGACTTTTTTAAATGAACTGGTGACTTTTTTAAATGAACTGGTGACTTTTTTAAATGAACTGGTGACTTTTTAAATGAACTGGTGACTTTTAAATGAACTGGTGACTTTTTTAAATGAACTGGTGACTTTTTAAATGAACTGGTGACTTTTTAAATGAACTGGTGACTTTTTTAAATGAACTGGTGACTTTTTAAATGAACTGGTGACTTTTTAAATGAACTGGTGACTTTTTTTTTAAATGAACTGGTGACTTTTAAATGAACTGGTGACTTTTTAAATGAACTGGTGACTTTTTTAAATGAACTGGTGACTTTTTTAAATGAACTGGTGACTTTTTAAATGAACTGGTGACTTTTTAAATGAACTGGTGACTTTTTAAATGAACTGGTGACTTTTTAAATGAACTGGTGACTTTTTAAATGAACTGGTGACTTTTTAAATGAACTGGTGACTTTTTTTAAATGAACTGGTGACTTTTTAAATGAACTGGTGACTTTTTTAATGAACTGGTGACTTTTTAATGAACTGGTGACTTTTTAATGAACTGGTGACTTTTTAAATGAACTGGTGACTTTTTAAATGAACTGGTGACTTTTTTAATGAACTGGTGACTTTTTAAATGAACTGGTGACTTTTTAAATGAACTGGTGACTTTTTAAATGAACTGGTGACTTTTTTTAATGAACTGGTGACTTTTTAATGAACTGGTGACTTTTTAATGAACTGGTGACTTTTTAAATGAACTGGTGACTTTTTTTAAATGAACTGGTGACTTTTTTAAATGAACTGGTGACTTTTTAAATGAACTGGTGACTTTTTTTAAATGAACTGGTGACTTTTTAAATGAACTGGTGACTTTTTAAATGAACTGGTGACTTTTTAAATGAACTGGTGACTTTTTAAAATGAACTGGTGACTTTTTAAATGAACTGGTGACTTTTTAAATGAACTGGTGACTTTTTAAATGAACTGGTGACTTTTTAAATGAACTGGTGACTTTTTAATGAACTGGTGACTTTTTAAATGAACTGGTGACTTTTTAATGAACTGGTGACTTTTTTAAATGAACTGGTGACTTTTTAATGAACTGGTGACTTTTTAAATGAACTGGTGACTTTTTAAATGAACTGGTGACTTTTTAAATGAACTGGTGACTTTTTAAATGAACTGGTGACTTTTTTTAAATGAACTGGTGACTTTTTAAATGAACTGGTGACTTTTTAAATGAACTGGTGACTTTTTTAATGAACTGGTGACTTTTTAAATGAACTGGTGACTTTTTAAATGAACTGGTGACTTTTTAAATGAACTGGTGACTTTTTAAATGAACTGGTGACTTTTTAAATGAACTGGTGACTTTTTTTAATGAACTGGTGACTTTTTAAATGAACTGGTGACTTTTTAAATGAACTGGTGACTTTTTAAATGAACTGGTGACTTTTTAAATGAACTGGTGACTTTTTTAAATGAACTGGTGACTTTTTAAATGAACTGGTGACTTTTTAAATGAACTGGTGACTTTTTAAATGAACTGGTGACTTTTTTTAAATGAACTGGTGACTTTTTAAATGAACTGGTGACTTTTTAAATGAACTGGTGACTTTTAAATGAACTGGTGACTTTTTTAAATGAACTGGTGACTTTTTAAATGAACTGGTGACTTTTTTAAATGAACTGGTGACTTTTTAAATGAACTGGTGACTTTTTAAATGAACTGGTGACTTTTTAAATGAACTGGTGACTTTTTTAAATGAACTGGTGACTTTTTAAATGAACTGGTGACTTTTTTAAATGAACTGGTGACTTTTTTAAATGAACTGGTGACTTTTTTAAATGAACTGGTGACTTTTTAAATGAACTGGTGACTTTTTAAATGAACTGGTGACTTTTTAAATGAACTGGTGACTTTTTTAAATGAACTGGTGACTTTTTTAATGAACTGGTGACTTTTTAAATGAACTGGTGACTTTTTAAATGAACTGGTGACTTTTTAAATGAACTGGTGACTTTTTTAATGAACTGGTGACTTTTTAAATGAACTGGTGACTTTTTAAATGAACTGGTGACTTTTTAAATGAACTGGTGACTTTTTTAATGAACAGGTGACTTTTTAATGAACTGGTGACTTTTTAAATGAACTGGTGACTTTTTAAATGAACTGGTGACTTTTTTTAATGAACTGGTGACTTTTTAAATGAACTGGTGACTTTTTAAATGAACTGGTGACTTTTTTTAAATGAACTGGTGACTTTTTAAATGAACTGGTGACTTTTTAAATGAACTGGTGACTTTTTAAATGAACTGGTGACTTTTTTTAAATGAACTGGTGACTTTTTTTAAATTAAATGGTGACTTTTTTTTAATGAACCGGTGACTTTTTTTAATGAACCGGTGAGTTTTTTTAAATGAACTGGTGAGTTTGTTTTAAATGAACTGGTGACTTTTTTAATGAACTGGTGACTTTTTTTTAAATGAACTGGTGACTTTTTTTAATGAACTGGTGACTTTTTTAATGAACTGGTGACTTTTTTAAATGAACTGGTGACTTTTTTTAAATTAAATGGTGACTTTTTTTTAATGAACCGGTGACTTTTTTTAATGAAACGGTGAGTTTTTTTAAATGAACTGGTGAGTTTGTTTTAAATGAACTGGTGACTTTTTTTTAAATGAACTGGTGACTTTTTTAAATGAACTGGTGACTTTTTTAATGAACTGGTGACTTTTTTTAAATGAACTGGTGACTTTTTTTAAATTAAATGGTGACTTTTTTTTAATGAACCGGTGACTTTTTTTAATGAACCGGTGAGTTTTTTTAAATGAACTGGTGAGTTTGTTTTAAATGAACTGGTGACTTTTTTAATGAACTGGTGACTTTTTTTTAAATGAACTGGTGACTTTTTTTAAATGAACTGGTGACTTTTTTTAATGAACTGGTGACTTTTTTAAATGAACTGGTGACTTTTTTTAAATGAACTGGTGACTTTTTTAAATGAACTGGTGACTTTTTTTAATGAACTGGTGACTTTTTTAATGAACTGGTGACTTTTTTTAAATGAACTGGTGACTTTTTAAATGAACTGGTGACTTTTTAAATGAACTGGTGACTTTTTAAATGAACCGGTGACTTATTTTAATGACCTGGTGAGATTTTTAATGTATTGGTGTCTTTTTTAAATGAACTGGTGTCTTTTTTTACTGAACTGGTTACTTTTTTTTTAAAATGAACTGGTGACTTTTTAAATGAACTGGTGACTTTTTTAAAATGAACTGGTGACTTTTTAAATGAACTGGTGACTTTTTAAATGAACTGGTGACTTTTTTAATGAACTGGTGACTTTTTAATGAACTGGTGACTTTTTAAATGAACTGGTGACTTTTTTAAATGAACTGGTGACTTTTAAATGAACTGGTGACTTTTTAAATGAACTGGTGACTTTTTAAATGAACTGGTGACTTTTTAAATGAACTGGTGACTTTTTAAATGAACTGGTGACTTTTTAATGAACTGGTGACTTTTTAATGAACTGGTGACTTTTTTAAATGAACTGGTGACTTTTTAAATGAACTGGTGACTTTTTAAATGAACTGGTGACTTTTTAAATGAACTGGTGACTTTTTAAATGAACTGGTGACTTTTAAATGAACTGGTGACTTTTTAAATGAACTGGTGACTTTTTAAATGAACTGGTGACTTTTTAAATGAACTGGTGACTTTTTAAATGAACTGGTGACTTTTTTAAATGAACTGGTGACTTTTTTAAATGAACTGGTGACTTTTTAAATGAACTGGTGACTTTTTAAATGAACTGGTGACTTTTTTAAATGAACTGGTGACTTTTTAAATGAACTGGTGACTTTTTTAAATGAACTGGTGACTTTTTAAATGAACTGGTGACTTTTTAAATGAACTGGTGACTTTTTAAATGAACTGGTGACTTTTTTAAATGAACTGGTGACTTTTTTAAATGAACTGAACTGGTGACTTTTTAAATGAACTGGTGACTTTTTTAAATGAACTGGTGACTTTTTAAATGAACTGGTGACTTTTTTAAATGAACTGGTGACTTTTTAAATGAACTGGTGACTTTTTTAAATGAACTGGTGACTTTTAAATGAACTGGTGACTTTTTAAATGAACTGGTGACTTTTTAAATGAACTGGTGACTTTTTAAATGAACTGGTGACTTTTTAAATGAACTGGTGACTTTTTTAAATGAACTGGTGACTTTTTAAATGAACTGGTGACTTTTTAAATGAACTGGTGACTTTTTAAATGAACTGGTGACTTTTTTTAATGAACTGGTGACTTTTTAAATGAACTGGTGACTTTTTAAATGAACTGGTGACTTTTTAAATGAACTGGTGACTTTTTAAATGAACTGGTGACTTTTTTAAATGAACTGGTGACTTTTTAAATGAACTGGTGACTTTTTTTAAATGAACTGGTGACTTTTTAAATGAACTGGTGACTTTTTAAATGAACTGGTGACTTTTTAAATGAACTGGTGACTTTTTTTAATGAACTGGTGACTTTTTTTAAATGAACAGGTGACTTTTTTAAATGAACTGGTGACTTTTTTAAATGAACTGGTGACTTTTTTAAATGAACTGGTGACTTTTTTAAATGAACTGGTGACTTTTTTTCAATGAACTGGTGACTTTTTTTAATGAACTGGTGACTTTTATTTAAATGAATTGGTGACTTTTTTAACTGAACTGGTGACTTTTTTAAATGAGCTGCTGACTTTTTTTAATGAGCTGGTGACTTTTTTTAATGAACTGGTGACTTTTTTTTAATTGAACTGGTTACTTTTTTAATTAACTGGTGACTTTTTTAAATGAACTGGTGACTTTTGTAAATGAACTGGTGACTTTTTTTAATGAACTGGTGACTTTTTAAATGAACTGGTGACTTTTTTAATGAACTGGTGACTTTTTAAATGAACTGGTGACTTTTTAAATGAACTGGTGACTTTTAAATGAACTGGTGACTTTTTAAATGAACTGGTGACTTTTTAAATGAACTGGTGACTTTTTAAATGAACTGGTGACTTTTAAATGAACTGGTGACTTTTTAAATGAACTGGTGACTTTTTAAATGAACTGGTGACTTTTTAATGAACTGGTGACTTTTTAAATGAACTGGTGACTTTTTTAAATGAACTGGTGACTTTTTAAATGAACTGGTGACTTTTTTAAATGAACTGGTGACTTTTTAAATGAATTGGTGACTTTTTTAAATGAACTGGTGACTTTTTAAATGAACTGGTGACTTTTTTAAATGAACTGGTGACTTTTTTAAATGAACTGGTGAATTTTTTTTAATGAACTGGTGAATTTTTTTTAATGAACAGGTGACTTTTTTAAATGAACTGGTGACTTTTTTAAATGAACTGGTGACTTTTTTTAAATGAACTGGTGACCTTTTTTAATGAACTAGTGAATTTTTTTTAATGAACTGGTGACTTTTTTAAATGAACTGGTGACTTTTTTAAATGAACTGGTGACTTTTTTAAATGAACTGGTGACTTTTTTAAATGAACTGGTGACTTTTTTAAATGAACTGGTGACTTTTTTAAATGAACTGGTGACTTTTTAAATGAACTGGTGACTTTTAAATGAACTGGTGACTTTTTTAAATGAACTGGTGACTTTTTAAATGAACTGGTGACTTTTTTAAATGAACTGGTGACTTTTTTAAATGAACTGGTGACTTTTTAAATGAACTGGTGATTTTTTTTTAATGAACTGGTGACTTTTTTAATGAACTGGTGACTTTTTAAATGAACTGGTGACTTTTTAAATGAACTGGTGACTTTTTAAATGAACTGGTGACTTTTTAAATGAACTGGTGACTTTTTAAATGAACTGGTGACTTTTTAAATGAACTGGTGACTTTTTTAAATGAACTGGTGACTTTTTAAATGAACTGGTGACTTTTTAAATGAACTGGTGACTTTTTAAATGAACTGGTGACTTTTTAAATGAACTGGTGACTTTTTTAAGTGAACTGGTGACTTTTTTAAATGAACTGGTGACTTTTTAAATGAACTGGTGACTTTTTTAAATGAACTGGTGACTTTTTTAATGAACTGGTGACTTTTTTAAATGAACTGGTGACTTTTTAAATGAACTGGTGACTTTTTAAATGAACTGGTGACTTTTTAAATGAACTGGTGACTTTTTAAATGAACTGGTGACTTTTTTTAATGAACTGGTGACTTTTTAATGAACTGGTGACTTTTAAATGAACTGGTGACTTTTTTAAATGAACTGGTGACTTTTTTTAAATGAACTGGTGACTTTTTTAAATGAACTGGTGATTTTTTTTTCATGAACTGGTGACTTTTTTAAATGAACTGGTGATTTTTTTTTATGAACTGGTGACTTTTTTAAATGAACTGGTGAATTTTTTTTAATGAACAGGAGACTTTTTTAAATAAACTGGTGACTTTCTTAAATGAACTGGTGACTTTTTTTTAAATGAACTGGTGACTTTTTTTAATGAACTGGTGACTTTTTTAATGAACTGGTGACTTTTTTTAAATGAACTGGTGACTTTTTTAAATGAATTTTTGACTTTTTTTAAAATTAATTGGTGACTTTTTTAATGAACTGGTGACTTTTTTTAATGAACAGGTGACTTTTTAAATGAACTGGTGACTTTTAAATGAACTGGTGACTTTTTTAAATGAACTGGTGACTTTTTAAATGAACTGGTGACTTTTTAAATGAACTGGTGACTTTTTTAAATGAACTGGTGACTTTTTAAATGAACTGGTGACTTTTTAAATGAACTGGTGACTTTTTAAATGAACTGGTGACTTTTTAAATGAACTGGTGACTTTTTAAATGAACTGGTGACTTTTTTAATGAACTGGTGACTTTTTAATGAACTGGTGACTTTTTAAATGAACTGGTGACTTTTTTAAATGAACTGGTGACTTTTTAAATGAACTGGTGACTTTTTTAAATGAACTGGTGACTTTTTAAATGAACTGGTGACTTTTTAAATGAACTGGTGACTTTTTAAATGAACTGGTGACTTTTTAAATGAACTGGTGACTTTTTTAAATGAACTGGTGACTTTTTAAATGAACTGGTGACTTTTTAAATGAACTGGTGACTTTTTAAAATGAACTGGTGACTTTTTAAATGAACTGGTGACTTTTTAAATGAACTGGTGACTTTTTAAATGAACTGGTGACTTTTTTAAATGAACTGGTGACTTTTTAAATGAACTGGTGACTTTTTAAATGAACTGGTGACTTTTTTAAATGAACTGGTGACTTTTTAAATGAACTGGTGACTTTTTTTAATGAACTGGTGACTTTTTAAATGAACTGGTGACTTTTTAAATGAACTGGTGACTTTTTAAATGAACTGGTGACTTTTTTAATGAACTGGTGACTTTTTAAATGAACTGGTGACTTTTTAATGAACTGGTGACTTTTTAAATGAACTGGTGACTTTTTAAATGAACTGGTGACTTTTTTAAATGAACTGGTGACTTTTTTTAATGAACTGGTGACTTTTTAAATGAACTGGTGACTTTTTAAATGAACTGGTGACTTTTTAAATGAACTGGTGACTTTTTAAATGAACTGGTGACTTTTTTAAATGAACTGGTGACTTTTTAAATGAACTGGTGACTTTTTAAATGAACTGGTGACTTTTTAAATGAACTGGTGACTTTTTAAATGAACTGGTGACTTTTTAAAATGAACTGGTGACTTTTTAAATGAACTGGTGACTTTTTAAATGAACTGGTGACTTTTTAAATGAACTGGTGACTTTTTAAATGAACTGGTGACTTTTTAAATGAACTGGTGACTTTTTAAATGAACTGGTGACTTTTTAAATGAACTGGTGACTTTTTAAATGAAATGGTGACTTTTTTTAAATGAACTGGTGACTTTTTAAATGAACTGGTGACTTTTAAATGAACTGGTGACTTTTTAAATGAACTGGTGACTTTTTTAAAATGAACTGGTGACTTTTTAAATGAACTGGTGACTTTTTTTCAATGAACTGGTGACTTTTTTAAATGAACTGGTAACTTTTTTAAATGAACTGGTGACTTTTTTTAAGTGAACTGGTGACTTTTTTTAAATGAACTGGTGACTTTTTTTACTGAACTGGTGACTTTTTCAATGAACTGGTGACTTTTTTTAAATGAACTGGTGACTTTTTTAATGAACTGGTGACTTTTTTTACTGAACTGGTGACTTTTTTTCATGAACTGGTGACTTTTTTAATGAACTGGTGACTTTTTTTTAATGAACTGGTGACTTTTTAAATGAACTGGTGACTTTTTTTTAAATGAACTGGTAACTTTTTTAAATGAGCTGGTGACTTTTTTTAAATGAACTGGTGACTTTTTTTAAATGAACTGGTGACTTTTTTTTAAATGAACTGGTGACTTTTTTAATGAACTGGTGACTTTTTAAATGAACTGGTGACTTTTTTAAATGAACTGGTGACTTTTTTTAATGAACTGGTGACTTTTTTAAATGAACTGGTGATTTTTTTTAATGAACTGGTGACTTTTTTAAATGAACTGGTGACTTTTTTAAATGAACTGGTGAGTTTTTTTCAATGAACTGTTTATTCTTTTAATTGATCTGGTGACATTTTAAATGAACTGGTGACTTTTTTAAATGAACTGGTGACTTTTTTAAATGAACTGGTGACTTTTAAATGAACTGGTGACTTTTTAAATGAACTGGTGACTTTTTTAAATGAACTGGTGACTTTTTAAATGAACTGGTGACTTTTAAATGAACTGGTGACTTTTTAAATGAACTGGTGACTTTTTAAATGAACTGGTGACTTTTTAAATGAACTGGTGACTTTTTAAATGAACTGGTGACTTTTTAAATGAACTGGTGACTTTTTAAATGAACTGGTGACTTTTTAAATGAACTGGTGACTTTTTTAAATGAACTGGTGACTTTTTAAATGAACTGGTGACTTTTTAAATGAACTGGTGACTTTTTAAATGAACTGGTGACTTTTAAATGAACTGGTGACTTTTTAAATGAACTGGTGACTTTTTTAAATGAACTGGTGACTTTTTAAATGAACTGGTGACTTTTTAAATGAACTGGTGACTTTTTAAATGAACTGGTGACTTTTTTTAAATGAACTGGTGACTTTTTTAAATGAACTGGTGACTTTTTAAATGAACTGGTGACTTTTTTAAATGAACTGGTGACTTTTTAAATGAACTGGTGACTTTTTTAAATGAACTGGTGACTTTTTTAAATGAACTGGTGACTTTTTTAAATGAACTGAACTGGTGACTTTTTAATGAACTGGTGACTTTTTAAATGAACTGGTGACTTTTTAAATGAACTGGTGACTTTTTAAATGAACTGGTGACTTTTTAAATGAACTGGTGACTTTTTTAAATGAACTGGTGACTTTTTTAATGAACTGGTGACTTTTTAAATGAACTGGTGACTTTTTAATGAACTGGTGACTTTTAAATGAACTGGTGACTTTTTAAATGAACTGGTGACTTTTTTAAATGAACTGGTGACTTTTTTTAATGAACTGGTGACTTTTTAAATGAACTGGTGACTTTTTTAAATGAACTGGTGACTTTTTAAATGAACTGGTGACTTTTTAAATGAACTGGTGACTTTTTAAATGAACTGGTGACTTTTTTAAATGAACTGGTGACTTTTTAAATGAACTGGTGACTTTTTAAATGAACTGGTGACTTTTTTAAATGAACTGGTGACTTTTTAAATGAACTGGTGACTTTTTTAAATGAACTGGTGAATTTTTAAATGAACTGGTGACTTTTTTAAATACAGTGGTGACTTTTTTAAATGAACGGGTGACCTTTTTAAATGAACTGGTGACTTTTTTAATGAACTTGTTACTTTTTTAAATTAACTGGTGAATTTTTTTTCATGCCCTGGTTACTTTTTTAATGAACTGGTGACTTTTGCAATGAACTGGTGACTTTTTTAAATGAACTGGTGACTTTTTAAATGAACTGGTGACTTTTTAAATGAACTGGTGACTTTTTAAATGAACTGGTGACTTTTTAAATGAACTGGTGACTTTTTAAATGAACTGGTGACTTTTTAAATGAACTGGTGACTTTTTTAAATGAACTGGTGACTTTTTTAAATGAACTGGTGACTTTTTAAATGAACTGGTGACTTTTTTTAAATGAACTGGTGACTTTTTAAATGAACTGGTGACTTTTTAAATGAACTGGTGACTTTTTTAAATGAACTGGTGACTTTTTAAATGAACTGGTGACTTTTTTAAATGAACTGGTGACTTTTTAAATGAACTGGTGACTTTTTTAAATGAACTGGTGACTTTTTAAATGAACTGGTGACTTTTTTTAAATGAACTGGTGACTTTTTAAATGAACTGGTGACTTTTTAAATGAACTGGTGACTTTTTTAAATGAACTGGTGACTTTTTAAATGAACTGGTGACTTTTTTAAATGAACTGGTGACTTTTTAAATGAACTGGTGACTTTTTAAATGAACTGGTGACTTTTTTAAATGAACTGGTGACTTTTTAAATGAACTGGTGACTTTTTAAATGAACTGGTGACTTTTTAAATGAACTGGTGACTTTTTAAATGAACTGGTGACTTTTTTAAATGAACTGGTGACTTTTTAAATGAACTGGTGACTTTTTAAATGAACTGGTGACTTTTTTAAATGAACTGGTGACTTTTTAAATGAACTGGTGACTTTTTTAAATGAACTGGTGACTTTTTTAAATGAACTGGTGACTTTTTAAATGAACTGGTGACTTTTTTAAATGAACTGGTGACTTTTAAATGAACTGGTGACTTTTTAAATGAACTGGTGACTTTTTAAATGAACTGGTGACTTTTTAAATGAACTGGTGACTTTTTAATGAACTGGTGACTTTTTAAATGAACTGGTGACTTTTTAATGAACTGGTGACTTTTTTAATGAACTGGTGACTTTTTAAATGAACTGGTGACTTTTTAATGAACTGGTGACTTTTTTAATGAACTGGTGACTTTTTAAATGAACTGGTGACTTTTTAAATGAACTGGTGACTTTTTAAATGAACTGGTGACTTTTTAAATGAACTGGTGACTTTTTAAATGAACTGGTGACTTTTTAAATGAACTGGTGACTTTTTAAATGAACTGGTGACTTTTTTTAATGAACTGGTGACTTTTAAATGAACTGGTGACTTTTTTAATGAACTGGTGACTTTTTAAATGAACTGGTGACTTTTTAAATGAACTGGTGACTTTTTTAAATGAACTGGTGACTTTTTAAATGAACTGGTGACTTTTTTAAATGAACTGGTGACTTTTTAAATGAACTGGTGACTTTTTAAATGAACTGGTGACTTTTTAAATGAACTGGTGACTTTTTTAAATGAACTGGTGACTTTTTAAATGAACTGGTGACTTTTTAAATGAACTGGTGACTTTTTTAAATGAACTGGTGACTTTTTAAATGAACTGGTGACTTTTTTAAATGAACTGGTGACTTTTTAAATGAACTGGTGACTTTTTAAATGAACTGGTGACTTTTTAAATGAACTGGTGACTTTTTAAATGAACTGGTGACTTTTTAAATGAACTGGTGACTTTTTTTAATGAACTGAACTGGTGACTTTTTAAATGAACTGGTGACTTTTTAAATGAACTGGTGACTTTTTAAATGAACTGGTGACTTTTTAAATGAACTGGTGACTTTTTAAATGAACTGGTGACTTTTTTTAAATGAACTGGTGACTTTTTTAAATGAACTGGTGACTTTTTAAATGAACTGGTGACTTTTTAAATGAACTGGTGACTTTTTAAATGAACTGGTGACTTTTTAAATGAACTGGTGACTTTTTTTAAATGAACTGGTGACTTTTTAAATGAACTGGTGACTTTTTAAATGAACTGGTGACTTTTAAATGAACTGGTGACTTTTTAAATGAACTGGTGACTTTTTTAAATGAACTGGTGACTTTTTTAAATGAACTGGTGACTTTTTAATGAACTGGTGACTTTTTAAATGAACTGGTGACTTTTTAAATGAACTGGTGACTTTTTAAATGAACTGGTGACTTTTTAAATGAACTGGTGACTTTTTAAATGAACTGGTGACTTTTTAAATGAACTGGTGACTTTTTAAATGAACTGGTGACTTTTTTAAATGAACTGGTGACTTTTAAATGAACTGGTGACTTTTTAAATGAACTGGTGACTTTTTTAAATGAACTGGTGACTTTTTTAAATGAACTGGTGACTTTTTAAATGAACTGGTGACTTTTTAAATGAACTGGTGACTTTTTTAAATGAACTGGTGACTTTTTAAATGAACTGGTGACTTTTTAAATGAACTGGTGACTTTTTTAAATGAACTGGTGACTTTTTTAAATGAACTGGTGACTTTTTTTAAATGAACTGGTGACTTTTTAAATGAACTGGTGACTTTTTTAAATGAACTGGTGACTTTTAAATGAACTGGTGACTTTTTTAAAATGAACTGGTGACTTTTTAAATGAACTGGTGACTTTTTAAATGAACTGGTGACTTTTTAAATGAACTGGTGACTTTTTAAATGAACTGGTGACTTTTTAAATGAACTGGTGACTTTTTAAATGAACTGGTGACTTTTTAAATGAACTGGTGACTTTTTAATGAACTGGTGACTTTTTAAATGAACTGGTGACTTTTTAAATGAACTGGTGACTTTTTAAATGAACTGGTGACTTTTTTAATGAACTGGTGACTTTTTAAATGAACTGGTGACTTTTTTAATGAACTGGTGACTTTTTTAAATGAACTGGTGACTTTTTAAATGAACTGGTGACTTTTTAAATGAACTGGTGACTTTTTAAATGAACTGGTGACTTTTTTAAATGAACTGGTGACTTTTTTAAATGAACTGGTGACTTTTTAAATGAACTGGTGACTTTTTAAATGAACTGGTGACTTTTTTTAATGAACTGGTGACTTTTTAAATGAACTGGTGACTTTTTAAATGAACTGGTGACTTTTTAAATGAACTGGTGACTTTTTTAAATGAACTGGTGACTTTTAAATGAACTGGTGACTTTTTTAAATGAACTGGTGACTTTTTAAATGAACTGGTGACTTTTTAAATGAACTGGTGACTTTTTAAATGAACTGGTGACTTTTAAATGAACTGGTGACTTTTAAATGAACTGGTGACTTTTTAAATGAACTGGTGACTTTTTTAAATGAACTGGTGACTTTTTAAATGAACTGGTGACTTTTTAAATGAACTGGTGACTTTTTTAAATGAACTGGTGACTTTTTAAATGAACTGGTGACTTTTTAAATGAACTGGTGACTTTTTAAATGAACTGGTGACTTTTTAAATGAACTGGTGACTTTTTTTAATGAACTGGTGACTTTTTAAATGAACTGGTGACTTTTTAAATGAACTGGTGACTTTTTAAATGAACTGGTGACTTTTTTAAATGAACTGGTGACTTTTTAAATGAACTGGTGACTTTTTAAATGAACTGGTGACTTTTTAAATGAACTGGTGACTTTTTAAATGAACTGGTGACTTTTTTAAATGAACTGGTGACTTTTTAAATGAACTGGTGACTTTTTAAATGAACTGGTGACTTTTTTAATGAACTGGTGACTTTTTAAATGAACTGGTGACTTTTTAAATGAACTGGTGACTTTTAAATGAACTGGTGACTTTTTAAATGAACTGGTGACTTTTTAAATGAACTGGTGACTTTTTAAATGAACTGGTGACTTTTTAAAATGAACTGGTGACTTTTTTTAAATGAACTGGTGACTTTTTTAAATGAACTGGTGACTTTTTAAATGAACTGGTGACTTTTAAATGAACTGGTGACTTTTTTAAATGAACTGGTGACTTTTTAAATGAACTGGTGACTTTTTAATGAACTGGTGACTTTTTAAATGAACTGGTGACTTTTTTAATGAACTGGTGACTTTTTAAATGAACTGGTGACTTTTTAAATGAACTGGTGACTTTTTTAAATGAACTGGTGACTTTTTTAAATGAACTGGTGACTTTTTAAATGAACTGGTGACTTTTTTAAATGAACTGGTGACTTTTTTAAATGAACTGGTGACTTTTTAAATGAACTGGTGACTTTTTAAATGAACTGGTGACTTTTTAAATGAACTGGTGACTTTTTAAATGAACTGGTGACTTTTTAAAATGAACTGGTGACTTTTTAAATGAACTGGTGACTTTTTAAATGAACTGGTGACTTTTTAATGAACTGGTGACTTTTTTAAATGAACTGGTGACTTTTTAAATGAACTGGTGACTTTTTAAATGAACTGGTTTAAATGAACTGGTGACTTTTTAAATGAACTGGTGACTTTTTTTAATGAACTGGTGACTTTTTAAATGAACTGGTGACTTTTTTAAATGAACTGGTGACTTTTTAAATGAACTGGTGACTTTTTTAAATGAACTGGTGACTTTTTAAAATGAACTGGTGACTTTTTAAATGAACTGGTGACTTTTTAAATGAACTGGTGACTTTTTTAAATGAACTGGTGACTTTTTAAATGAACTGGTGACTTTTAAATGAACTGGTGACTTTTTTTAATGAACTGGTGACTTTTAAATGAACTGGTGACTTTTTAAATGAACTGGTGACTTTTTTAAATGAACTGGTGACTTTTTAAATGAACTGGTGACTTTTTTTAAATGAACTGGTGACTTTTTTAAATGAACTGGTGACTTTTTAAATGAACTGGTGACTTTTTAAATGAACTGGTGACTTTTTAAATGAACTGGTGACTTTTTAAATGAACTGGTGACTTTTTTTAATGAACTGGTGACTTTTTAAATGAACTGGTGACTTTTTAATGAACTGGTGACTTTTTAAATGAACTGGTGACTTTTTAAATGAACTGGTGACTTTTTAAATGAACTGGTGACTTTTTAAATGAACTGGTGACTTTTTTAAAATGAACTGGTGACTTTTTTAAATGAACTGGTGACTTTTTAAATGAACTGGTGACTTTTTAAATGAACTGGTGACTTTTTTAAATGAACTGGTGACTTTTTAAATGAACTGGTGACTTTTTTAAATGAACTGGTGACTTTTTTAAATGAACTGGTGACTTTTTAAATGAACTGGTGACTTTTTTAAATGAACTGGTGACTTTTTAAATGAACTGGTGACTTTTTTTAAATGAACTGGTGACTTTTTAAATGAACTGGTGACTTTTTTAAATGAACTGGTGACTTTTTTAAATGAACTGGTGACTTTTTAAATGAACTGGTGACTTTTTTAATGAACTGGTGACTTTTTAAATGAACTGGTGACTTTTTAAATGAACTGGTGACTTTTTAAATGAACTGGTGACTTTTTAATGAACTGGTGACTTTTTAAATGAACTGGTGACTTTTTTAAATGAACTGGTGACTTTTTAAATGAACTGGTGACTTTTTAAATGAACTGGTGACTTTTTTTAAATGAACTGGTGACTTTTTAAATGAACTGGTGACTTTTTAATGAACTGGTGACTTTTTAAATGAACTGGTGACTTTTTAATGAACTGGTGACTTTTTAAATGAACTGGTGACTTTTTAAATGAACTTGTGACTTTTTTAATGAACTGGTGACTTTTTTTCAATGAACTGGTAATTTTTTTTAAAATGAACTGGTGACTTTTTTTAAATGAACTGGTGACTTTTTTAAATAAACTGGTGACTTTTTTAATGAACTGGTGACTTTTTTAAATGAACTGGTGACTTTTTTAATTTAAATGGTGACTTTTTAAATGAACTGGTGACTTTTTTAAATGAACTGGTGACTTTTAAATGAACTGGTGACTTTTTAAATGAACTGGTGACTTTTTAAATGAACTGGTGACTTTTAAATGAACTGGTGACTTTTTTAAATGAACTGGTGACTTTTTTAAATGAACTGGTGACTTTTTAAATGAACTGGTGACTTTTTAAATGAACTGGTGACTTTTTTAAATGAACTGGTGACTTTTTTAAATGAACTGGTGACTTTTTTTTTAAATGAACTGGTGACTTTTTAAATGAACTGGTGACTTTTTTAATGAACTGGTGACTTTTTAAATGAACTGGTGACTTTTTAAATGAACTGGTGACTTTTTTAAATGAACTGGTGACTTTTTAAATGAACTGGTGACTTTTTAAATGAACTGGTGACTTTTTAAATGAACTGGTGACTTTTTAAATGAACTGGTGACTTTTTTTAAATGAACTGGTGACTTTTTAAATGAACTGGTGACTTTTTAATGAACTGGTGACTTTTTAAATGAACTGGTGACTTTTTAATGAACTGGTGACTTTTTAAATGAACTGGTGACTTTTTAAATGAACTGGTGACTTTTAAATGAACTGGTGACTTTTTAAATGAACTGGTGACTTTTTAAATGAACTGGTGACTTTTTAAATGAACTGGTGACTTTTTAAATGAACTGGTGACTTTTTAAATGAACTGGTGACTTTTTTAAATGAACTGGTGACTTTTTTAAATGAACTGGTGACTTTTAAATGAACTGGTGACTTTTTTAAATGAACTGGTGACTTTTTTAAATGAACTGGTGACTTTTTAAATGAACTGGTGACTTTTTAAATGAACTGGTGACTTTTTAAATGAACTGGTGACTTTTTTAAATGAACTGGTGACTTTTTAAAATGAACTGGTGACTTTTTAAATGAACTGGTGACTTTTTAATGAACTGGTGACTTTTTTAAATGAACTGGTGACTTTTTAAATGAACTGGTGACTTTTTTAAATGAACTGGTGACTTTTTTAAATGAACTGGTGACTTTTAAATGAACTGGTGACTTTTTAAATGAACTGGTGACTTTTTAAAAATGAACTGGTGACTTTTTTAAATGAACTGGTGACTTTTTAAATGAACTGGTGACTTTTTAAATGAACTGGTGACTTTTTAAATGAACTGGTGACTTTTTTAAATGAACTGGTGACTTTTTAAATGAACTGGTGACTTTTTTAAATGAACTGGTGACTTTTTTAAATGAACTGGTGACTTTTTAATGAACTGGTGACTTTTTAAATGAACTGGTGACTTTTTAAATGAACTGGTGACTTTTTTTAAATGAACTGGTGACTTTTTTTAAATGAACTGGTGACTTTTTAAATGAACTGGTGACTTTTTAAATGAACTGGTGACTTTTTTAATGAACTGGTGACTTTTTTTAAATGAACTGGTGACTTTTTAAATGAACTGGTGACTTTTTAAATGAACTGGTGACTTTTTTAATGAACTGGTGACTTTTTAAATGAACTGGTGACTTTTTAAATGAACTGGTGACTTTTTAAATGAACTGGTGACTTTTTAAATGAACTGGTGACTTTTTAAATGAACTGGTGACTTTTTAAATGAACTGGTGACTTTTTTAAATGAACTGGTGACTTTTTAAATGAACTGGTGACTTTTTAATGAACTGGTGACTTTTTAAATGAACTGGTGACTTTTTAAATGAACTGGTGACTTTTTAAATGAACTGGTGACTTTTTAAATGAACTGGTGACTTTTTTTAGATGAACTGGTGACTTTTTAAATGAACTGGTGACTTTTTAAATGAACTGGTGACTTTTTAAATGAACTGGTGACTTTTTAAATGAACTGGTGACTTTTTAAATGAACTGGTGACTTTTTAAAATGAACTGGTGACTTTTTAAAATGAACTGGTGACTTTTTAAATGAACTGGTGACTTTTTAAATGAACTGGTGACTTTTTAAATGAACTGGTGACTTTTTTAAATACACTGGTGACTTTTTTTAGATGAACTGGTGACTTTTTTTTTAAATGAACTGGTGACTTTTTCTAAATGAACTGGTGAATTTTTTTAAATGAACTGGTGACTTTTTTTTAAATGAACTGGTGACTTTTTTAATGAATTGGTGACTTTTTTAAATGAACTGGTGACTTTTTTTACTGAACTGGTGACTTTTTTTTTTAAATGAACTGGTGACTTTTTCTAAATGAACTGGTGACTTTTTTTTAAATGAACTGGTGAGTTTTTTTTAATGAACTGGTGACTTTTTTTAATGAACTGGTGACTTTTTTTTAAATGAACTAGTGACTTTTTTTAAATGAACTGGTGACTTTTTTTAATGAACTGGTGACTTTTTTAAATGAACTGGTGACTTTTTTAAATGAACTGGTGACTTTTTTTAATGAACTGGTGACTTTTGCAATGTACTGGTGACTTTTTAAATGAACTGGTGACTTTTTTAAATGAACTGGTGACTTTTTAAATGAACTGGTGACTTTTTTTAAATGAACTGGTGACTTTTTAAATGAACTGGTGACTTTTTAATGAACTGGTGACTTTTTAAATGAACTGGTGACTTTTTAAATGAACTGGTGACTTTTTAATGAACTGGTGACTTTTTAAATGAACTGGTGACTTTTTTAATGAACTGGTGACTTTTAAAATGAACTGGTGACTTTTTTAAATGAACTGGTGACTTTTTAAATGAACTGGTGACTTTTTAAATGAACTGGTGACTTTTTTTAAATGAACTGGTGACTTTTTAAATGAACTGGTGACTTTTTAAATGAACTGGTGACTTTTTAAATGAACTGGTGACTTTTTAAATGAACTGGTGACTTTTTAAATGAACTGGTGACTTTTTAAATGAACTGGTGACTTTTTTAATGAACTGGTGACTTTTTAAATGAACTGGTGACTTTTTAAATGAACTGGTGACTTTTTAAATGAACTGGTGACTTTTTTAAATGAACTGGTGACTTTTTTTAAAATGAACTGGTGACTTTTTAAATGAACTGGTGACTTTTTAAATGAACTGGTGACTTTTTTAAAATGAACTGGTGACTTTTTAATGAACTGGTGACTTTTTAAATGAACTGGTGACTTTTAAAATGAACTGGTGACTTTTTTTAAATGAACTGGTGACTTTTTAAATGAACTGGTGACTTTTTAAATGAACTGGTGACTTTTTAAATGAACTGGTGACTTTTTTAATGAACTGGTGACTTTTTAATGAACTGGTGACTTTTTTAAATGAACTGGTGACTTTTAAATGAACTGGTGACTTTTTAAATGAACTGGTGACTTTTTTAAATGAACTGGTGACTTTTTAAATGAACTGGTGACTTTTTAAATGAACTGGTGACTTTTTTAAATGAACTGGTGACTTTTTTAAATGAACTGGTGAATTTTTTTTAATGAACAGGTGACTTTTTTAAATGAACTGGTGACTTTTTTAAATGAACTGGTGAGTTTTTTTCACTGAACAGGTGAGTTTTTTAAATGAACTGGTGACATTTTTTAAATAAACTGGTGACTTTTTTTAAATGAACTGGTGACTTTTTTAAAATGAACTGGTGACTTTTTTAAATGAACTGGTGAGTTTTTTTCACTGAACAGGTGAGTTTTTTAAATGAACTGGTGACATTTTTTAAATGAACTGGTGACTTTTTTTAATGAACTGGTGACTTTTTTAAATGAACTGGTGACTTTTTTTAAATGAACTGGTGACTTTTTTTAAATGAACTGGTGACTTTTTTAAATGAACTGGTGACTTTTTTTAAATGAACTGGTGACCTTTTTTAATGAACTAGTGACTTTTTTAAATGAACTGGTGACTTTTTTAAATGAACTGGTGACTTTTTTAAATGAACTAGTGACTTTTTTAAATGAACTGGTGACTTTTTTAAATGAAATGGTGACTTTTTTAAATGAACTGGTGATTTTTTTTCAATGAACTGGTGACTTTTTAATGAACTGGTGACTTTTTAAATGAACTGGTGACTTTTTAAATGAACTGGTGACTTTTTAAATGAACTGGTGACTTTTTAATGAACTGGTGACTTTTTAAATGAACTGGTGACTTTTTAAATGAACTGGTGACTTTTTAATGAACTGGTGACTTTTTAAATGAACTGGTGACTTTTTAAATGAACTGGTGACTTTTTAAATGAACTGGTGACTTTTTTAAATGAACTGGTGACTTTTTAAATGAACTGGTGACTTTTTAAATGAACTGGTGACTTTTTTAAATGAACTGGTGACTTTTTAAATGAACTGGTGACTTTTTAAATGAACTGGTGACTTTTTTTAATGAACTGGTGACTTTTAAATGAACTGGTGACTTTTGCAATGAACTGGTGACTTTTTTAAATGAACTGGTGACTTTTTTAATGAACTGGTGACTTTTTTTCAAATGAAATGGTGACTTTTTTTTCAATGAACTGGTGACTTTTTTAAATGAACTGGTGACTTTTTTAAATAAACTGGTGACTTTTTTAATGAACTGGTGACTTTTTTTAAATGAACTGGTGACTTTTTTAAATTGAACTGGTGAGTTTTTAAATGAACTGGTGATTTTTTTAATGAACTGGTGACTTTTTAAATGAACTGGTGACTTTTTAAATGAACTGGTGACTTTTTTAAAATGAACTGGTGACTTTTTAAATGAACTGGTGACTTTTTAACTGACCTGGTGACTTTTTTAAATGAACTGGTGATTTTTTTTAAATGAACAGGTTAACTTTTTAAATGAACTGGTGACTTTTTTAATTACACTGGTGACTTTTTTAATGAACTGGTGACTTTTTTTAATGAACTGGTGACTTTTTTTAAATGAACTGGTGACTTTTTTAATGAACTGGTGACTTTTTTAAATGAACTGGTGACTTTTTTAAATACACTGGTGACTTTTTTAAATGAACTGGTGAATTTTTTTAATGAACTGGTGACCTTTTAAAAATGAACTGGTGACTTTTTTTTAATGAACTGGTGACTTTTTTTTAATGAACTGGTGATTTTTTTTAAATGAACTGGTGACTTTTTTAAATGAACTGGTGACTTTTTTTAAATGAACTGGTGACTTTTTTTTAAATGAACTGGTGACTTTTTTTAAATGAACTGGTGACTTTTTTAATGAAGTGGTGACTTTTTAAATGAACTGGTGACTTTTTTAAATGAAATGGTGAATTTTTTAAATGAACTGGTGACTCTTTTAAGTGAACTGGTGACTTTTTTAATGAACTGGTGACTTTTTTAAATAAACTGGTGACTTTTTTAAATGAACTGGTGACTTTTTTAAATGAACTGGTGACTCTTTAAATGAACTGGTGACTTTTTTCATGAACTGGTGACTTTTTAATGAACTGGTGACTTTTAAATGAACTGGTGACTTTTTAAATGAACTGGTGACTTTTAAATGAACTGGTGACTTTTTTAATGAACTGGTGACTTTTTAATGAACTGGTGACTTTTTAAATAATCTGGTGTCTTTTTTAAATGAACTGGTGACTTTTTTAACTGAACTGGTGAATTTTTTTTAATGAACAGGTGACTTTTTGAAATGAACTGGTGACTTTTTAAATGAACTGGTGACTTTTTAAATGAACTGGTGACTTTTTAAATGAACTGGTGACTTTTTAAATGAACTGGTGACTTTTTTAAATGAACTGGTGACTTTTTTTAAATGAACTGGTGACTTTTTAAATGAACTGGTGACTTTTTAAATGAACTGGTGACTTTTAAAATGAACTGGTGACTTTTAAATGAACTGGTGACTTTTTAAATGAACTGGTGACTTTTTAAATGAACTGGTGACTTTTTAAATGAACTGGTGACTTTTTAAATGAACTGGTGACTTTTTAAAATGAACTGGTGACTTTTTAATGAACTGGTGACTTTTTAAATGAACTGGTGACTTTTTTAATGAACTGGTGACTTTTTAAATGAACTGGTGACTTTTTAAATGAACTGGTGACTTTTTAAATGAACTGGTGACTTTTTAAATGAACTGGTGACTTTTTAATGAACTGGTGACTTTTTAAATGAACTGGTGACTTTTTTAAATGAACTGGTGACTTTTTAAATGAACTGGTGACTTTTTAAATGAACTGGTGACTTTTTAAATGAACTGGTGACTTTTTAAATGAACTGGTGACTTTTTAATGAACTGGTGACTTTTTAAATGAACTGGTGACTTTTTAAATGAACTGGTGACTTTTTTAAATGAACTGGTGACTTTTTTTAAATGAACTGGTGACTTTTTAAATGAACTGGTGACTTTTTAAATGAACTGGTGACTTTTTAAATGAACTGGTGACTTTTTAAAATGAACTGGTGACTTTTTAAATGAACTGGTGACTTTTTAAATGAACTGGTGACTTTTTTTAAATGAACTGGTGACTTTTTAAATGAACTGGTGACTTTTTAAATGAACTGGTGACTTTTTTAAATGAACTGGTGACTTTTTAAATGAACTGGTGACTTTTTTTAAATGAACTGGTGACTTTTTTAATGAACTGGTGACTTTTTTAAATGAACTGGTGACTTTTTAAATGAACTGGTGACTTTTTAAATGAACTGGTGACTTTTTAAATGAACTGGTGACTTTTTTAAATGAACTGGTGACTTTTTAAATGAACTGGTGACTTTTAAATGAACTGGTGACTTTTTTTAAATGAACTGGTGACTTTTTAAATGAACTGGTGACTTTTTTAAATGAACTGGTGACTTTTTTAAATGAACTGGTGACTTTTTTAATGAACTGGTTACTTTTGCAATTAACTTGTGACTTTTTAAAATGAACTGGTGACTTTTAAATGAACTGGTGACTTTTTAAATGAACTGGTGACTTTTTTTAATGAACTGGTGACTTTTTAAATGAACTGGTGACTTTTTTTAATGAACTGGTGACTTTTTAAATGAACTGGTGACTTTTTTAATGAACTGGTGACTTTTTAAATGAACTGGTGACTTTTTAATGAACTGGTGACTTTTTTAAATGAACTGGTGACTTTTTAAATGAACTGGTGACTTTTTTAATGAACTGGTGACTTTTTAAATGAACTGGTGACTTTTTAAATGAACTGGTGACTTTTTTAATGAACTGGTGACTTTTAAATGAACTGGTGACTTTTTAAATGAACTGGTGACTTTTTAAATGAACTGGTGACTTTTTAAATGAACTGGTGACTTTTTAATGAACTGGTGACTTTTTAAATGAACTGGTGACTTTTTAAATGAACTGGTGACTTTTAAATGAACTGGTGACTTTTTAATGAACTGGTGACTTTTTAAATGAACTGGTGACTTTTTAAATGAACTGGTGACTTTTTTAAATGAACTGGTGACTTTTTAAATGAACTGGTGACTTTTTTAAATGAACTGGTGACTTTTTAAATGAACTGGTGACTTTTTTAAAATGAACTGGTGACTTTTTAAATGAACTGGTGACTTTTTTAAATGAACTGGTGACTTTTTAAATGAACTGGTGACTTTTTAAATGAACTGGTGACTTTTTTAAATGAACTGGTGACTTTTTAATGAACTGGTGACTTTTTAAATGAACTGGTGACTTTTTAAAAATGAACTGGTGACTTTTTAAATGAACTGGTGACTTTTTAAATGAACTGGTGACTTTTAAATGAACTGGTGACTTTTTTTAAATCAACTGGTGACTTTTTAAATGAACTGGTGACTTTTTAAATGAACTGGTGACTTTTTAAATGAACTGGTGACTTTTTAAATGAACTGGTGACTTTTTTAAATGAACTGGTGACTTTTTAAATGAACTGGTGACTTTTTTAAATGAACTGGTGACTTTTAAATGAACTGGTGACTTTTTTTAAATGAACTGGTGACTTTTTAAATGAACTGGTGACTTTTTAATGAACTGGTGACTTTTTTAAAATGAACTGGTGACTTTTTAAATGAACTGGTGACTTTTGTAAATGAACTGGTGACTTTTTTAAATGAACTGGTGACTTTTTAAATGAACTGGTGACTTTTTAAATGAACTGGTGACTTTTTTAATTAACTGGTTACTTTTTTTTAATGAACTGGTTACTTTTTAAATGAACTGGTGACTTTTTAAATGAACTGGTGACTTTTTAAATGAACTGGTGACTTTTTAAATGAACTGGTGACTTTTTAAATGAACTGGTGACTTTTTAAATGAACTGGTGACTTTTTAAATGAACTGGTGACTTTTTTTAATGAACTGGTGACTTTTAAATGAACTGGTGACTTTTTAAATGAACTGGTGACTTTTTTAAATGAACTGGTGACTTTTTAAATGAACTGGTGACTTTTTAATGAACTGGTGACTTTTTTAAATGAACTGGTGACTTTTTAAATGAACTGGTGACTTTTTAAAATGAACTGGTGACTTTTTTATGAACTGGTGACTTTTTAAATGAACTGGTGACTTTTTTAATGAACTGGTGACTTTTTAAATGAACTGGTGACTTTTTTTAAATGAACTGGTGACTTTTAAATGAACTGGTGACTTTTTTAATGAACTGGTGACTTTTTAATGAACTGGTGACTTTTTAATGAACTGGTGACTTTTTAAATGAACTGGTGACTTTTTAAATGAACTGGTGACTTTTTAAATGAACTGGTGACTTTTTTTAATGAACTGGTGACTTTTTAAATGAACTGGTGACTTTTAAATGAACTGGTGACTTTTTTAAATGAACTGGTGACTTTTTTAAATGAACTGGTGACTTTTTAAATGAACTGGTGACTTTTTAAATGAACTGGTGACCTTTTTTTTAATGAACTGGTGACTTTTTTAAATGAACTGGTGACTTTTAAATGAACTGGTGACTTTTTTAAATGAACTGGTGACTTTTTAATGAACTGGTGACTTTTTAAATGAACTGGTGACTTTTTAATGAACTGGTGACTTTTAAATGAACTGGTGACTTTTTAAATGAACTGGTGACTTTTTAAATGAACTGGTGACTTTTTAATGAACTGGTGACTTTTTAAATGAACTGGTGACTTTTTTTAATGAACTGGTGACTTTTTAAATGAACTGGTGACTTTTTTAATGAACTGGTGACTTTTTAAATGAACTGGTGACTTTTTAAATGAACTGGTGACTTTTTAATGAACTGGTGACTTTTTTAATGAACTGGTGACTTTTTTAAATGAACTGGTGACTTTTTAAATGAACTGGTGACTTTTTAAATGAACTGGTGACTTTTTTAAATGAACTGGTGACTTTTTAAATGAACTGGTGACTTTTAATGAACTGGTGACTTTTTAATGAACTGGTGACTTTTTAATGAACTGGTGACTTTTTAAATGAACTGGTGACTTTTTTAAATGAACTGGTGACTTTTAAATGAACTGGTGACTTTTTTAAATGAACTGGTGACTTTTTAAATGAACTGGTGACTTTTTAAATGAACTGGTGACTTTTTTAAATGAACTGGTGACTTTTTTAAATGAACTGGTGACTTTTTTAATGAACTGGTGACTTTTTAAATGAACTGGTGACTTTTTAAATGAACTGGTGACTTTTTAAATGAACTGGTGACTTTTTAATGAACTGGTGACTTTTTAAATGAACTGGTGACTTTTTAAATGAACTGGTGACTTTTTAAATGAACTGGTGACTTTTTAAATGAACTGGTGACTTTTTTAAATGAACTGGTGACTTTTTAAATGAACTGGTGACTTTTTTAAATGAACTGGTGACTTTTTAAATGAACTGGTGACTTTTTATGAACTGGTGACTTTTTTAAATGAACTGGTGACTTTTTTAAATGAACTGGTGACTTTTTTTAAATGAACTGGTGACTTTTTTAAATGAACTGGTGACTTTTTTAAATGAACTGGTGACTTTTTTTAAATGAAATGGTGACTTTTTTTAAATGAACTGGTGACTTTTTTTAATGAACTTGTGACTTTTTTAAATGAACTGGTGACTTTTTTAAAATGAAATGGTGACTTTTTTTAATGAACTGGTGACTTTTTTTTAAGAACTGGTGACTTTTTTTTAAATGAACTGATGACTTTTTTTAAATGAACTGGTGACTTTTTTTAATGAACTGGTGACTTTTTTTAAATGAACTGGTGACTTTTTTTAAATGAACTGGTGACTTTTTTAAATGAGCTGGTGACTTTTTAAATGAACTGGTGACTTTTTTAAATGAACTAGTGACTTTTTAAATGAACTGGTGACATTTTTAAATAAACTGGTGACTTTTTAAATGAACTGGTGACTTTTTAAATGAACTGGTGACTTTTTAAATGAACTGGTGACCTTTTTTAATGAACTAGTGACTTTTTAATGAACTGGTGACTTTTTAAATGAACTGGTGACTTTTTAAATGAACTGGTGACTTTTTAATGAACTGGTGACTTTTTTAAATGAACTGGTGACTTTTTAAAATGAACTGGTGACTTTTAAATGAACTGGTGACTTTTTAAATGAACTGGTGACTTTTTAATGAACTGGTGACTTTTTAAATGAACTGGTGACTTTTTTTTTAAATGAACTGGTGACTTTTTCTAAATGAACTGGTGAGTTTTTTTAATGAACTGGTGAGTTTTTTAAATGAACTGGTGACTTTTTTTTAAATGAACTGGTGACTTTTTTTTAAATGAACTGGTGACCTTTTTTAATGAACTGGTGACTTTTTTAAATGAACTGGTGATTTTTTTTAATGAACTGGTGACTTTTTTAAATGAACTGGTGACTTTTTTAATGAACTGGTGACTTTTTTAAATGAACTGGTGACTTTTTTTTAATGAACTGGTGACTTTTTTAATGAACTGGTGACTTTTGCAATGAACTGGTGACTTTTTTAAATGAATTTTTGACTTTTTTAAAATTAATTGGTGACTTTTTTAATGAACTGGTGACTTTTTTTAATGAACAGGTGACTTTTTTAAATGAACTGGTGACTTTTTTTTAATGAACAGGTGACTTTTTTAAATGAACTGGTGACTTTTTAATGAACAGTTGACTTATTTAAATGAACTGGTGACTTTTTTTTAATGAACTGGTGACTTTTTTAATGAACTGGTGACTTTTGCAATGAACTGGTGACTTTTTTAAATGAACTGGTGACTTTTTAATTGAACTGGTGACTTTTTTAAATGAACTGGTGACTTTTTTAAATGAACAGGTGAGTTTTTAAATGAACTGGTGACATTTTTTAAATGAACTGGTGACTTTTTAAATGAACTGGTGACTTTTTAAATGAACTGGTGACTTTTTAAATGAA
>JAQQSB010001131.1:0-40000 GCA_029721515.1 Synanceia verrucosa | reverse complement strand
CAGAAGCATTTTTCTACAAAATATTGCTTATTCTTGTTAGAATTGTGTCGAAACATGATGTTTCAACACGATATAATGAGTTTTGGTTATGTTCTGTAGATTCACAATGTATCTGTTTTCTGTGTCTTTTTGGGCTTTTCAAGGCGAGAAAAGGCGTTTGGGGCAGTTTCAGCATGATTTAAGCATGGGAAAGCTGATTTACCTCTCTTGTCCATTCAGAAGCATTTTTCTACAAAATATTGCTTATTCTTGTTAGAATTGAGTCAGAAAGATGATGTTTCAACACGATATAATGAGTTTTGGTTATGTTCTGTAGATTCACAATGTATCTGTTTTCTGTGTCTTTTGGGCTTTTCAAGGCGAGAAAAGGCGTTTGGGGCAGTTTCAGCATGATTTAAGCATGGGAAAGCTGATTTACCTGTTTTGTCCATTCAGAAGCATTTTTCCACAAAATATTGCTTATTCTTGTTAGAATTGAGTCGAAACATGATGTTTCAACACGATATAATGAGTTTTGGTTATGTTCTGTAGATTCACAATGTATCTGTTTTCTGTGTCTTTTGGGCTTTTCAAGGCGAAAAGGCGTTTGGGGCAGTTTCAGCATGATTTAAGCATGGGAAAGCTGATTTACCTGTTTTGTCCATTCAGAAGCATTTTTCCACAAAATATTGCTTATTCTTGTCAGAATTGAGTCGGAACATGATGTTTCAACACGATATAATGAGTTTTGGTTATGTTCTGTAGATTCACAATGTATCTGTTTTCTGTCTTTTTGGGCTTTTCAAGGCGAGAAAAGGCGTTTGGGGCAGTTTCAGCATGATTTAAGCATGGGAAAGCTGATTTACCTGTTTTCTTCAATTTGAAGCAATTTTTCCACAAAATATTGCTTATTCTTGTTAGAATTGAGTCGAAACATGATGTTTCAACACTATATAATGAGTTTTGGTTATGTTCTGTAGATTCACAATGTATCTGTTTTCTGTGTCTATTTGGGCTTTTCAAGGCGAGAAAAGGCGTTTGGGGCAGTTTCAGCATGATTTAAGCATGGGAAAGCTGATTTACCTGTTTTCTTCAATTTGAAGCAATTTTTCCACAAAATATTGCTTATTCTTGTTAGAATTGAGTCGAAACATGATGTTTCAACACGATATAATGAGTTTTGGTTATGTTCTGTAGATTCACAATGTATCTGTTTTCTGTGTCTTTTTGGGCTTTTCAAGGCGAGAAAAGGCGTTTGGGGCAGTTTCAGCATGATTTAAGCATGGGAAAGCTGATTTACCTCTCTTGTCCATTCAGAAACATTTTTTCTACAAAATATTGCTTATTCTTGTTAGAATTGAGTCGAAACATGATGTTTCAACACGATATAATGAGTTTTGGTTATGTTCTGTAGATTCACAATGTATCTGTTTTCTGTGTCTTTTTGGGCTTTTCAAGGCGAGAAAAGGCGTTTGGGGCAGTTTCAGCATGATTTAAGCATGGGAAAGCTGATTTACCTGTTTTCTTCAATTTGAAGCAATTTTTCCACAAAATATTGCTTATTCTTGTTAGAATTGAGTCGGAACATGATGTTTCAACACGATATAATGAGTTTTGGTTATGTTCTGTAGATTCACAATGTATCTGTTTTCTGTGTCTTTTTAGGCTTTTCAAGGCGAGAAAAGGCGTTTGGGGCAGTTTCAGCATGATTTAAGCATGGGAAAGCTGATTTACCTATAGTCTTCATTCAAAAGCATTTTTTCCAGAAAATATTGCTTATTCTTGTTAGAATTGAGTCGAAACATGATGTTTCAACACGATATAATGAGTTTTGGTTATGTTCTGTAGATTCACAATGTATCTGTTTTCTGTGTCTTTTTGGGCTTTTCAAGGCGAGAAAAGGCGTTTGGGGCAGTTTCAGCATGATTTAAGCATGGGAAAGCTGATTTACCTCTCTTGTCCATTCAGAAGCATTTTTCTTCAAAATATTGCTTATTCTTGTTAGAATTGAGTCGGAACATGATGTTTCAACACGATATAATGAGTTTTGGTTATGTTCTGTAGATTCACAATGTATCTGTTTTCTGTGTCATTTTGGGCTTTTCAAGGCGAGAAAAGGCGTTTGGGGCAGTTTCAGCATGATTTAAGCATGGGAAAGCTGATTTACCTGTGTTGTCCAATTTGAAGCATTTTTTCCACAAAATATTGCTTATTCTTGTTAGAATTGAGTCGAAACATGATGTTTCAACACGATATAATGAGTTTTGGTTATGTTCTGTAGATTCACAATGTATCTGTTTTCTGTGTCTTTTTGGGCTTTTCAAGGCGAGAAAAGGCGTTTGGGGCAGTTTCAGCATGATTTAAGCATGGGAAAGCTGATTTACCTCTCTTGTCCATTCAGAAGCATTTTTCCACAAAATATTGCTTATTCTTGTTAGAATTGAGTCGAAACATGATGTTTCAACACGATATAATGAGTTTTGGTTATGTTCTGTAGATTCACAATGTATCTGTTTTCTGTGTCTTTTGGGCTTTTCAAGGCGAGAAAAGGCGTTTGGGGCAGTTTCAGCATGATTTAAGCATGGGAAAGCTGATTTACCTGTTTTCTTCAATTTGAAGCAATTTTTCCACAAAATATTGCTTATTCTTGTTAGAATTGAGTCGAAACATGATGTTTCAACACTATATAATGAGTTTTGGTTATGTTCTGTAGATTCACAATGTATCTGTTTTCTGTGTCTTTTTGGGCTTTTCAAGGCGAGAAAAGGCGTTTGGGGCAGTTTCAGCATGATTTAAGCATGGGAAAGCTGATTTACCTGTTTTCTTGTCCATTCAGAAGCATTTTTCCACAAAATATTGCTTATTCTTGTTAGAATTGAGTCGAAACATGATGTTTCAACACTATATAATGAGTTTTGGTTATGTTCTGTAGATTCACAATGTATCTGTTTTCTGTGTCTTTTTGGGCTTTTCAAGGCGAGAAAAGGCGTTTGGGGCAGTTTCAGCATGATTTAAGCATGGGAAAGCTGATTTACCTGTTTTATTAAATTTGAAGCAATTTTTCCACAAAATATTGCTTATTTTGTTAGAATTGAGTCGAAACATGATGTTTCAAGACGACATAATGAGTTTTGGTTATGTTCTGTAGATTCACACTGTATCTGTTTTCTGTGTCTTTTGGGCTTTTCGAGGCGAGAAAAGGCGTTTGGGGCAGTTTCAGCATGATTTAAGCATGGGAAAGCTGATTTACCTCTCTTGTCCATTCAGAAGCATTTTTTCCTCAAAATATTGCTTATTCTTGTTAGAATTGAGTCGAAACATGATATTTCAACACTATATAATGACTTTTGGTTATGTTATGTAGATTCACAATGTATCTGTTTTCTGTTTCTTTTTGGTCTTTTCTTGGCGAGAAAAGGCGTTTGGGGCAGTTTCAGCATGATTTAAGCATGGGAAAGCTGATTTACCTCTCTTGTCCATTAAGAAGCATTTTTTCAACAAAATATTGCTTATTCTTGTTAGAATTGAGTCGAAACATGATGATTCAACACGAAATAATGAGTTTTGGTTATGTTCTGTAGATTCACAATGTATCTGTTTTCTGTGTCTTTTTGGGCTTTTCAAGGCGAGAAAAGGCGTTTGGGGCAGTTTCAGCATGATTTAAGCATGGGAAAGCTGATTTACCTGTTTTGTTCATTCACAAGCAATTTTTCCACAAAATATTGCTTATTCTTGTTAGAATTGAGTCGAAACATGATGTTTCAACACGATATAATGAGTTTTGGTTATGTTCTGTAGATTCACAATGTATCTGTTTTCTGTGTCTTTTTGGGCTTTTCGAGGCGAGAAAAGGCGTTTGGGGCAGTTTCAGCATGATTTAAGCATGGGAAAGCTGATTTACCTCTCTTGTCCATTGAGAAGTATTTTTTCCACAAAATATTGTTTATTCTTGTTAGAATTGAGTCAAAACATGATGTTTCAAGACGACATAATGAGTTTTGGTTATGTTCTGTAGATTCACAATGTACTTCTTTTCTGTGTCTTTTTGGGCTTTTCAAGGCGAGAAAAGGCGTTTGGGGCAGTTTCAGCATGATTTAAGCATGGGAAAGCTGATTTACCTCTCTTGTCAGTTCAGAAGCATTTTTTCCACAAAATATTGCTTATTCTTGTTAGAATTGAGTCGAAACATGATGTTTCAACACGATATAATGAGTTTTGGTTATGTTCTGTAGATTCACAATGTATCTGTTTTCTGTGTCTTTTTGGGCTTTTCAAGGCGAGAAAAGGCGTTTGGGGCAGTTTCAGCATGATTTAAGCATGGGAAAGCTGATTTACCTGTTTTCTTCAATTTGAAGCATTTTTTCCACAAAATATTGCTTATTCTTGTTAGAATTGAGTCGAAACATGATGTTTCAACACGATATAATGAGTTTTGGTTATGTTCTGTAGATTCACAATGTATCTGTTTTCTGTCTCATTTTGGGCTTTTCAATGCTATAAAAGGCGTTTGGGGCAGTTTCAGCATGATTTAAGAATGGGAAAGCTGATTTACCTCTCTTGTCCATTCAGAAGCATTTTTCCACAAAATATTGCTTATTCTTGTTAGAATTGAGTGGAAACATGATGTTTCAACACGCTATAATGAGTTTTGGTTATGTCCTGTAGATTCACAATGTATCTGTTTTCTGTGTCTTTTTGGGCTTTTCAAGGCGAGAAAAGGCGTTTGGGGCAGTTTCAGCATGATTTAAGCATGGGAAAGCTGATTTACCTGTTTTCTTCAATTTGAAGCAATTTTTCCACAAAATATTGCTTATTCTTGTTAGAATTGAGTCGAAACATGATGTTTCAACACTATATAATGAGTTTTGGTTATGTTCTGTAGATTCACAATGTATCTGTTTTCTGTGTCTTTTTGGGCTTTTCAAGGCGAGAAAAGGCGTTTGGGGCAGTTTCAGCATGATTTACGCATGGGAAAGCTGATTTACCTCTCTTGTCCATTCAGAAGCATTTTTCTTCAAAATATTGCTTATTCTTGTTAGATTTGAGTCGAAACATGATGTTTCAACACGATATAATGAGTTTTGGTTATGTTCTGTAGATTCACAATGTATCTGTTTTCTGTGTCTTTTTGGGCTTTTCGAGGCGAGAAAAGGCGTTTGGGGCAGTTTCAGCATGATTTAAGCATGGGAAAGCTGATTTACCTCTCTTGTCCATTCAGAAGCATTTTTTCGACAAAATATTGCTTATTCTTGTTAGAATTGAGTCGAAACATGATGTTTCAACACGATATAATGAGTTTTGGTTATGTTCTGTAGATTCACAATGTATCTGTTTTCTGTGTCTTTTGGGGCTTTTCAAGGCGAGAAAAGGCGTTTGGGGCAGTTTCAGCATGATTTAAGCATGGGAAAGCTGATTTACCTGTTTTCTTCAATTTGAAGCAATTTTTCCACAAAATATTGCTTATTCTTGTTAGAATTGAGTCGAAACATGATGTTTCAACACGATATAATGAGTTTTGGTTATGTTCTGTAGATTCACAATGTATCTGTTTTCTGTGTCTTTTGGGCTTTTCAAGGCGAGAAAAGGCGTTTGGGGCAGTTTCAGCATGATTTAAGCATGGGAAAGCTGATTTACCTCTCTTGTCCATTCAGAAGCATTTTTCCACAAAATATTGCTTATTCTTGTTAGAATTGAGTCGAAACATGATGTTTCAACACGATATAATGAGTTTTGGTTATGTTCTGTAGATTCACAATGTATCTGTTTTCTGTGTCTTTTTGGGCTTTTCAAGGCGAGAAAAGGCGTTTGGGGCAGTTTCAGCATGATTTAAGCATGGGAAAGCTGATTTACCTCTCTTGTCCATTCAGAAGCATTTTTTCTTCAAAATATTGCTTATTCTTGTTAGAATTGAGTCGAAACATGATGTTTCAACACGATATAATGAGTTTTGGTTATGTTCTGTAGATTCACAATGTATCTGTTTTCTGTGTCTTTTTGGGCTTTTCAAGGCGAGAAAAGGCGTTTGGGGCAGTTTCAGCATGATTTACGCATGGGAAAGCTGATTTACCTCTCTTGTCCATTCAGAAGCATTTTTTCCACAAAATATTGCTTATTCTTGTTAGAATTGAGTCGAAACATGATGTTTCAACACGATATAATGAGTTTTGGTTATGTTCTGTAGATTCACAATGTATCTGTTTTCTGTGTCTTTTTGGCTTTTCGAGGCGAGAAAAGGCGTTTGGGGCAGTTTCAGCATGATTTAAGCATGGGAAAGCTGATTTACCGGTATTCAAAAGCATTTTTCCACAAAATCTTGCTTATTCTTGTTAGAATTGAGTCGGAACATGATGTTTCAACACGATATAATGAGTTTTGGTTATGTTCTGTAGATTCACAATGTATCTGTTTTCTGTGTCTTTTTGGGCTTTTCAAGGCGAGAAAAGGCGTTTGGGGCAGTTTCAGCATGATTTAAGCATGGGAAAGCTGATTTACCTCTCTTGTCCATTCAGAAGTATTTTTTCTGCAAAATATTGCTTATTCTTGTTAGAATTGAGTCGAAACATGATGTTTCAAGACGACATAATGAGTTTTGGTTATGTTCTGTAGATTCACAATGTATCTGTTTTCTGTGTCTTTTTGGGCTTTTCAAGGCGAGAAAAGGCGTTTGGGGCAGTTTCAGCATGATTTAAGCATGGGAAAGCTGATTTACCTCTCTTTTCCATTCAGAAGCATTTTTTCGACAAAATATTGCTTATTCTTGTTAGAATTGAGTCGAAACATGATGTTTCAACACGATATAATGAGTTTTGGTTATGTTCTGTAGATTCACAATGTATCTGTTTTCTGTGTCTTTTTGGGCTTTTCAAGGCGAGAAAAGGCGTTTGGGGCAGTTTCAGCATGATTTAAGCATGGGAAAGCTGATTTACCTCTCTTGTCCATTCAGAAGCATTTTTCTTCAAAATATTGCTTATTCTTGTTAGAATTGAGTCGAAACATGATGTTTCAACACGATATAATGAGTTTTGGTTATGTTCTGTAGATTCACAATGTATCTGTTTTCTGTGTCTTTTTGGCTTTTCAAGGCGAGAAAAGGCGTTTGGGGCAGTTTCAGCATGATTTAAGCATGGGAAAGCTGATTTACCTCTCTTGTCCATTCAGAAGCATTTTTCCACAAAATATTGCTTATTCTTGTTAGAATTGAGTCGGAACATGATGTTTCAACACGATATAATGAGTTTTGGTTATGTTCTGTAGATTCACAATGTATCTGTTTTCTGTGTCTTTTTGGGCTTTTCAAGGCGAGAAAAGGCGTTTGGGGCAGTTTCAGCATGATTTAAGCATGGGAAAGCTGATTTACCTCTCTTGTCCATTCAGAAGTATTTTTTCCACAAAATATTGCTTATTCTTGTTAGAATTGAGTCGAAACATGATGTTTCAAGACGACATAATGAGTTTTGGTTATGTTCTGTAGATTCACAATGTATCTGTTTTCTGTGTCGTTTTGGGCTTTTCGAGGCGAGAAAAGGCGTTTGGGGCAGTTTCAGCATGATTTAAGCATGGGAAAGCTGATTTACCTCTCTTGTCCATTCAGAAGTATTTTTTCCACAAAATATTGCTTATTCTTGTTAGAATTGAGTCGAAACATGATGTTTCAACACGATATAATGAGTTTTGGTTATGTTCTGTAGATTCACAATGTATCTGTTTTCTGTGTCTTTTTGGGCTTTTCAAGGCGAGAAAAGGCGTTTGGGGCAGTTTCAGCATGATTTAAGCATGGGAAAGCTGATTTACCTCTATTGTACATTAAGAAGCAATTTTTCAACAAAATATTGCTTATTCTTGTTAGATTTGAGAAGAAAGATCATGATTCAACACTATAAACTTATTTCTGTTTATGTTCTGTAGATTCACAATTTATCTGTTTTCTGTGTCTTTTTGGGCTTTTCAAGGCGAGAAAAGGCGTTTGGGGCAGTTTCAGCATGATTTAAGCATGGGAAAGCTGATTTACCTGTTTTCTTCAATTTGAAGCAATTTTTCCACAAAATATTGCTTATTCTTGTTAGAATTGAGTCGAAACATGATGTTTCAACACTATATAATGAGTTTTGGTTATGTTCTGTAGATTCACAATGTATCTGTTTTCTGTGTCTTTTTGGGCTTTTCAAGGCGAGAAAAGGCGTTTGGGGCAGTTTCAGCATGATTTAAGCATGGGAAAGCTGATTTACCTGTATTCTTCATTCTGAAGCATTTTTTCTACAAAATATTGTTTATTCTTGTTAGAATTGAGTCGAAACATGATGTTTCAAGACGATATAATGAGTTTTGGTTATGTTCTGTAGATTCACAATGTATCTGTTTTCTGTGTCTCTCTGGGCTTTTCAAGGCGAGAAAAGGCGTTTGGGGCAGTTTCAGCATGATTTAAGCATGGGAAAGCTGATTTACCTCTCTTGTCCATTCAGAAGCATTTTTTCTTCAAAATATTGCTTATTCTTGTTAGAATTGAGTCGAAACATGATGTTTCAACACGATATAATGAGTTTTGGTTATGTTCTGTAGATTCACAATGTATCTGTTTTCTGTGTCTTTTGGGCTTTTCGAGGCGAGAAAAGGCGTTTGGGGCAGTTTCAGCATGATTTAAGCATGGGAAAGCTGATTTACCTGTTTTCTTCAATTTGAAGCAATTTTTCCACAAAATATTGCTTATTCTTGTTAGAATTGAGTCGAAACATGATGTTTCAACACTATATAATGAGTTTTGGTTATGTTCTGTAGATTCACAATGTATCTGTTTTCTGTGTCTTTTTGGGCTTTTCGAGGCGAGAAAAGGCGTTTGGGGCAGTTTCAGCATGATTTAAGCATGGGAAAGCTGATTTACCTCTCTTGTCCATTCAGAAGCATTTTTTCTTCAAAATATTGCTTATTCTTGTTAGAATTGAGTCGGAACATGATGTTTCAACACGATATAATGAGTTTTGGTTATGTTCTGTAGATTCACAATGTATCTGTTTTCTGTGTCTTTTTGGCTTTTCAAGGCGAGAAAAGGCGTTTGGGGCAGTTTCAGCATGATTTAAGCATGGGAAAGCTGATTTACCTCTCTTGTCCATTCAGAAGCATTTTTTCCACAAAATATTGCTTATTCTTGTTAGAATTGAGTCGAAACATGATGTTTCAACACGATATAATGAGTTTTGGTTATGTTCTGTAGATTCACAATGTATCTGTTTTCTGTGTCTTTTTGGGCTTTTCAAGGCGAGAAAAGGCGTTTGGGGCAGTTTCAGCATGATTTAAGCATGGGAAAGCTGATTTACCTCTCTTGTCCATTCAGAAGTATTTTTTCCACAAAATATTGCTTATTCTTGTTAGAATTGAGTCGAAACATGATGTTTCAACACGATATAATGAGTTTTGGTTATGTTCTGTAGATTCACAATGTATCTGTTTTCTGTGTCTTTTGGGCTTTTCGAGGCGAGAAAAGGCGTTTGGGGCAGTTTCAGCATGATTTAAGCATGGGAAAGCTGATTTACCACACATGTCCATACAGAATCATAAATACATACAAAACTTGCTTATTCTTGTTAGAATTGAGTCGAAACATGATGTTTCAAGACGACATAATGAGTTTTGGTTATGTTCTGTATATTCACAATGTATCTGTTTTCTGTGTCTTTTTGGGCTTTTCAAGGCGAGAAAAGGCGTTTGGGGCAGTTTCAGCATGATTTAAGCATGGGAAAGCTGATTTACCTCTCTTGTCCATTCAGAAACATTTTTTCTACAAAATATTGCTTATTCTTGTTAGATTTGAGCAGAAAGATCATGATTCAACACGATATAATGAGTTTTGGTTACGTTCTGTAGATTCACAATGTGTGTGTTTTCTGTGTCTTTGGGCTTTTCAAGGCGAGAAAAGGCGTTTGGGGCAGTTTCAGCATGGTTTAAGCATGGGAAAGCTGATTTACCTCTCTTGTCCATTCAGAAGCATTTTTTCTTCAAAATATTGCTTATTCTTGTTAGAATTGAGTCGGAACATGATGTTTCAAGACGATATAATGAGTTTTGGTTATGTTCTGTAGATTCACAATGTATCTGTTTTCTCTGTCTTTTGGGCTTTTCAAGGCGAGAAAAGGCGTTTGGGGCAGTTTCAGCATGATTTACGCATGGGAAAGCTGATTTACCTCTCTTCTCCATTCAGAAGCATTTTTTCCACAAAATATTGCTTATTCTTGTTAGAATTGAGTCGAAACATGATGTTTCAACACGATATAATGAGTTTTGGTTATGTTCTGTAGATTCACAATGTATCTGTTTTCTGTGTCTTTTTGGGCTTTTCAAGGCGAGAAAAGGCGTTTGGGGCAGTTTCAGCATGATTTAAGCATGGGAAAGCTGATTTACCTGTTTTCTTCAATTTGAAGCATTTTTTCCACAAAATATTGCTTATTCTTGTTAGAATTGAGTCGAAACATGATGTTTCAACACGATATAATGAGTTTTGGTTATGTTCTGTAGATTCACAATGTATCTGTTTTCTGTGTCTTTTTGGGCTTTTCAAGGCGAGAAAAGGCGTTTGGGGCAGTTTCAGCATGATTTAGGCATGGGAAAGCTGATTTACCTCTCTTGTCCATTCAGAAGCATTTTTTCTTCAAAATATTGCTTATTCTTGTTAGAATTGAGTCGAAACATGATGTTTCAACACGATATAATGAGTTTTGGTTATGTTCTGTAGATTCACAATGTATCTGTTTTCTGTGTCTTTTTGGGCTTTTCAAGGCGAGAAAAGGCGTTTGGGGCAGTTTCAGCATGATTTAGGCATGGGAAAGCTGATTTACCTGTTTTCTTCATTCAAAAGCAATTTTTCCACAAAATATTGCTTATTCTTGTTAGAATTGAGTCGAAACATGATGTTTCAACACGATATAATGAGTTTTGGTTATGTTCTGTAGATTCACAATGTATCTGTTTTCTGTGTCTTTTTGGGCTTTTCAAGGCGAGAAAAGGCGTTTGGGGCAGTTTCAGCATGATTTAAGCATGGGAAAGCTGATTTACCTGTTTTGTCCATTCAGAAGCATTTTTCCACAAAATATTGCCTATTCTTGTTAGAATTGAGTCGAAACATGATGTTTCAACACGATATAATGAGTTTTGGTTATGTTCTGTAGATTCACAATGTATCTGTTTTCTGTGTCTTTTGGGCTTTTCAAGGCGAGAAAGGGCGACTGGGGCAGTTTCAGCATGATTTACGCATGGGAAAGCTGAATTACCTGTTTTGTCCATTCAGAAGCATTTTTCCACAAAATATTGCTTATTCTTGTTAGAATTGAGTCGAAACATGATGTTTCAACACGATATAATTAGTTTTTGTTATGTTCTGTAGATTCACAATGTATCTGTTTTCTGTGTCTTTTGGGCTTTTCAAGGCGAGAAAAGGCGTTTGGGGCAGTTTCAGCATGATTTACGCATGGGAAAGCTGATTTACCTCTCTTGTCCATTCAGAAGCAATTTTTCCACAAAATATTGCTTATTCTTGTTAGAATTGAGTCGAAACATGATGTTTCAACACGATATAATGAGTTTTGGTTATGTTCTGTAGATTCACAATGTATCTGTTTTCTGTGTCTTTTGGGCTTTTCAAGGCGAGAAAAGGCGTTTGGGGCAGTTTCAGCATGATTTAGGCATGGGAAAGCTGATTTACCTCTCTTGTCCATTCAGAAGCATTTTTTCTTCAAAATATTGCTTATTCTTGTTAGAATTGAGTCGAAACATGATGTTTCAACACGATATAATGAGTTTTGGTTATGTTCTGTAGATTCACAATGTATCTGTTTTCTGTGTCATGTTGGGCTTTTCAAGGCGAGAAAAGGCGTTTGGGGCAGTTTCAGCATGATTTACGCATGGGAAAGCTGATTTACCTCTCTTGTCCATTCAGAAGCAATTTTTCCACAAAATATTGCTTATTCTTGTTAGAATTGAGTCGAAACATGATGTTTCAACACGATATAATGAGTTTTGGTTATGTTCTGTAGATTCACAATGTATCTGTTTTCTGTGTCTTTGGGCTTTTCAATGCGAGAAAAGGCGTTTGGGGCAGTTTCAGCATGATTTAGGCATGGGAAAGCTGATTTACCTGTTTTGTTCATTAAGAAGCATTTTTTCCACAAAATATTGCTTATTCTTGTTAGAATTGAGTCGAAACATGATGTTTCAACACGATATAATGAGTTTTGGTTATGTTCTGTAGATTCACAATGTATCTGTTTTCTGTGTCTTTTTGGGCTTTTCAAGGCGAGAAAAGGCGTTTGGGGCAGTTTCAGCATGATTTAAGCATGGGAAAGCTGATTTACCTCTCTTGTCCATTCAGAAGCAATTTTTCCACAAAATATTGCTTATTCTTGTTAGAATTGAGTCGAAACATGATGTTTCAACACGATATAATGAGTTTTGGTTATGTTCTGTAGATTCACAATGTATCTGTTTTCTGTGTCTTTTTGGGCTTTTCAAGGCGAGAAAAGGCGTTTGGGGCAGTTTCAGCATGATTTAAGCATGGGAAAGCTGATTTACCTATAGTCTTCATTCAAAAGCATTTTTTCCAGAAAATATTGCTTATTCTTGTTAGAATTGAGTCGAAACATGATGTTTCAACACGATATAATGAGTTTTGGTTATGTTCTGTAGATTCACAATGTATCTGTTTTCTGTGTCTTTTTGGGCTTTTCAAGGCGAGAAAAGGCGTTTGGGGCAGTTTCAGCATGATTTAAGCATGGGAAAGCTGATTTACCTGTATTCTACATTAAGAAGCATTTTTTCCACAAAATATTGCTTATTCTTGTTAGAATTGAGTCGGAACATGATGTTTCAAGACGATATAATGAGTTTTGGTTATGTTCTGTAGATTCACAATGTATCTGTTTTCTGTGTCTTTTTGGGCTTTTCAAGGCGAGAAAAGGCGTTTGGGGCAGTTTCAGCATGATTTACGCATGGGAAAGCTGATTTACCTCTCTTGTCCATTCAGAAGCATTTTTTCCACAAAATATTGCTTATTCTTGTTAGAATTGAGTCGAAACATGATGTTTCAACACGATATAATGAGTTTTGGTTATGTTCTGTAGATTCACAATGTATCTGTTTTCTGTGTCTTTTTGGGCTTTTCAAGGCGAGAAAAGGCGTTTGGGGCAGTTTCAGCATGATTTACGCATGGGAAAGCTGATTTACCTCTCTTGTCCATTCAGAAACATTTTTTCTACAAAATATTGCTTATTCTTGTTAGAATTGAGTTGAAACATGATGTTTCAAGACGACATAATGAGTTTTGGTTATGTTCTGTAGATTCACAATGTATCTGTTTTCTGTGTCTTTTTGGGCTTTTCAAGGCGAGAAAAGGCGTTTGGGGCAGTTTCAGCATGATTTACGCATGGGAAAGCTGATTTACCTCTCTTGTCCTTTCAAAAGCAATTTTTTCTACAAAATATTGCTTATTCTTGTTAGAATTGAGTCGAAACATGATGTTTCAACACGATTTAAGGAGTTTTGGTTATTTTCTGTTTATTCACAATGTACCTGTTCTCTATGTCGTTTTGGGCTTTTCAAGGCGAGAAAAGGCGTTTGGGGCAGTTTCAGCATGATTTAAGCATGGGAAAGCTGATTTACCTCTCTTGTCCATTCAGAAGCATTTTTTCTTCAAAATATTGCTTATTCTTGTTAGAATTGAGTCGGAACATGATGTTTCAACACGATATAATGAGTTTTGGTTATGTTCTGTAGATTCACAATGTATCTGTTTTCTGTCTCTTTTTGGGCTTTTCGAGGCGAGAAAAGGCGTTTGGGGCAGTTTCAGCATGATTTAAGCATGGGAAAGCTGATTTACCTGTTTTCTTTCAATTTGAAGCAATTTTTCCACAAAATATTGCTTATTCTTGTTAGAATTGAGTTGAAACATGATGTTTCAAGACGACATAATGAGTTTTGGTTATGTTCTGTAGATTCTGTGTATCTGTTTTCTGTGTCTTTTGTGCTTTTCAAGGCGAGAAAAAGGCGTTTGAGACAGTTTCAGCATGATTTACACATACAAGGAAAGCTGATTTACCTCTCTTGTCCATTCAGAAGCAATTTTTCTTCAAAATGTGTGTTTATTCTTGTTGGAATTGAGTCGAAACATGATGTTTCAAGACGATATAATGAGTTTTGGTTATGTTCTGTAGATTCACAATGTATCTGTTTTCTGTGTCTTTTTGGGCTTTTCAAAGCCGAGAAAAGGCACTTGGGACAGTTTCAGCATGATTTAAGCATGGGGAAGCTGATTTACCTGTCTTTCTTCAATTTGAAGCAATTTTTCCACAAAATATTACTTATTCTTTGTTAGAATTGAGTCGAAACATGATGTTTCAGACATTATAATGAGTTTTAATGTTATGTATTTCTGTAGATTCACAATGTATCTGTTTTCTGTTGTCTTTTTGGGCTTTCAAAGGCGAGAGAAAAAGGCGTTTGAAGAGCCAGTTTCAGCATGATTTAAGCATGGGAAAGCTGGTTTACCTGTTTTCTTCCAATTCAGAAGCATTTTTTCTTCAAAATATTGCTTATTCTTGTTAGGGTATTATGAGTCAGAACATTGCAGTGTTTCAACAGCGATATAAATTGAGTTTTAGGTTATGTTCTGTAGATTCACAATGTATCTGTTTTCTGTGTCTTTTGGGCTTTTCAAGAGCGAGAAAAAGGAAGCGTTTGGGGCAGTTTCAGCATGATTTAAGTGCATGGGAAAGCTGATTTACCTCTCTTGTCCATTCAGAAGCATTTTTTCTTCAAACTATTGCTTATTCTTGTTAGAATTGAGTCGAAACATGATGTTTCAACACGATATAATGAGTTTTGGTTATGTTCTGTAGGATTCACAATGTATCTGTTTTCTGTATGTCTTTTTGGGCTTTTTCTAAGGCGAGAAAAAGGCATTTGGGGCAGTTTCAGCATGATTTACGCATGGGAAAGCTGATTTTACCTGTTTTCTCAATTCTGAAGCAATTTTTCCACAAAATCATTGCTTATTCTTGTTAGAATTGAGTCAAACATGATGTTTCAAGATCGACATAATGAGTTTTGGTTATGTTCTGTAGATTCACAATGTATCTGTTTTCTGTGTCTTTTTGGGCTTTTCAAGGCGAGAAAAGGCGTTTGGGGCAGTTTCAGCATGATTTACGCATGGGAAAGCTGATTTACCTGTTTTCTACAATAAGAAGCAATTTTTCCACAAAATATTGCTTATTCTTGTTAGAATTGAGTCGGAACATGATGTTTCAACACGATATAATGAGTTTTGGTTATGTTCTGTAGATTCTCAATGTATCTGTTTTCTGTGTCTTGTTGGGCTTTTCAAGGCGAGAAAAGGCGTTTGGGGCAGTTTCAGCATGATTTACGCATGGGAAAGCTGATTTACCTCTCTTGTCCATTCAGAAGCATTTTTTCTTCAAAATATTGCTTATTCTTGTTAGAATTGAGTCGGAACATGATGTTTCAACACGATATAATGAGTTTTGGTTATGTTCTGTAGATTCACAATGTATCTGTTTTCTGTGTCTTTTTGGGCTTTTCAAGGCGAGAAAAGGCGTTTGGGGCAGTTTCAGCATGATTTACGCATGGGAAAGCTGATTTACCTCTCTTGTCCATTCAGAAGCATTTTTCCTTCAAAATATTGCTTATTCTTGTTAGAATTGAGTCGAAACATGATGTTTCAAGACGATATAATGAGTTTTGGTTATGTTCTGTAGATTCACAATGTATGTAGTTTCAGCATGATTTAAGCATGGGAAAGCTGATTTACCTCTCTTGTCCATTCAGAAGCATTTTTTCTTCAAAATATTGCTTATTCTTGTTAGAATTGAGTCGAAACATGATGTTTCAACACGATATAATGAGTTTTGGTTATGTTCTGTAGATTCACAATGTATCTGTTTTCTGTGTCTTTTTGGGCTTTTCAAGGCGAGAAAAGGCGTTTGGGGCAGTTTCAGCATGATTTAAGCATGGGAAAGCTGATTTACCTGTTTTCTTCAATTTGAAGCAATTTTTCTACAAAATATTGCTTATTCTTGTTAGAATTGAGTCGAAACATGATGTTTCAACACTATATAATGAGTTTTGGTTATGTTCTGTAGATTCACAATGTATCTGTTTTCTGTGTCTTTTTGGGCTTTTCAAGGCGAGAAAAGGCGTTTGGAGCAGTTTCAGCATGATTTACGCATGGGAAAGCTGATTTACCTGTTTTGTCCATTCAGAAGCAATTTTTCTTCAAAATATTGCTTATTCTTGTTAGAATTGAGTCGAAACATGATGTTTCAACACGATATAATGAGTTTTGGTTATGTTCTGTAGATTCACAATGTATCTGTTTTCTGTGTCTTTTGGGCTTTTCAAGGCGAGAAAAAGGCGTTTGGGGCAGTTTCAGCATGATTTAAGCATGGGAAAGCTGATTTACCTGTCTTTCTCCATTCAGAAGCAATTTTTCCACAAAATATTGCTTATTCTTGTTAGAATTGAGTCGAAACATGATGTTTCAACACGATATAATGAGTTTTGGTTATGTTCTGTAGATTCACAATGTATCTGTTTTCTGTGTCTTTTTGGGCTTTTCAAGGCGAGAAAAGGCGTTTGGGGCAGTTTCAGCATGATTTAAGCATGGGAAAGCAGATTTACCTCTATTCTTCATTAAAAAGCAATTTTTCTTCAAAATATTGCTTATTCTTGTTAGGAATTGAGTCGAAACATGATGTTTCAACACGATATAATGAGTTTTGGTTATGTTCTGTAGATTCACAATGTATCTGTTTTCTGTGTCTTTGGGCTTTTCAAGGCGAGAAAAGGCGTTTGGGGCAGTTTCAGCATGATTTAAGCATGGGAAAGCTGATTTACCTCTTTTGTCCATTCAGGAAGCAATTTTTCCACAAAATCTTGCTCATTCTTGTTAGATCTGAGTCGAAACATGATGTTTCAAGACGTTATAATGAGTTTTGGTTATGTTCTGTAGATTCACAATGTATCTGTTTTCTGTGTCTTTTTGGGCTTTTCAAGGCGAGAAAAGGCGTTTGGGGCAGTTTCAGCATGATTTAAGCATGGGAAAGCTGATTTACCTGTATTGTCCATTCAGAAGCATTTTTTCCACAAAATATTGCTTATTCATGTTAGAATTGAGTCAAAACATGATGTTTCAACACGATATAATGAGTTTTGGTTATGTTCTGTAGATTCACAATGTATCTGTTTTGTTTGTCTTTTGTGGCTTTTCAAGGCGAGAAAAGGCGTTTGGGGCAGTTTCAGCATGATTTACGCATGGGAAAGCTGATTTACCTCTCTTGTCCATTCAGAAGCATTTTTTCTACAAAATATTGCTTATTCTTGTTAGAATTGAGTCAAAACATGATGTTTCAACACGATATAATGAGTTTTGGTTATGTTCTGTAGATTCACAGTGTATCTGTTTTCTGTGTCTTCTGTGGCTTTTCAAGGCAGAAAAGGCGTTTGGGGCAGTTTCAGCATGATTTACGCATGGGAAAGCTGATTTACCTCTCTTGTCCATTCAGAAGCAATTTTTTCCACAAAATATTGCTTATTCTTGTTAGAATTGAGTGAAACATGATGTTTCAACACGATATAATGAGTTTTGGTTATGTTCTGTAGATTCACAATGTATCTGTTTTCTGTGTCTTTGGGCTTTTCAAGGCGAGAAAAGGCGTTTGGGGCAGTTTCAGCATGATTTCATACGCAATGGGAAAGCTGATTTACCTCTCTTGTCCATTCAGAAGCATTTTTTTCTTCAAAATATTGCTTATTCTTGTTAGAATTGAGTCGAAACATGATGTTTCAACACGATATAATGAGTTTTGGTTATGTTCTGTAGATTCACAATGTATCTGTTTTCTGTGTCTTTTTGGGCTTTTCAAGGCGAGAAAAGGCGTTTGGGGCAGTTTCAGCATGATTTAAGCATGGGAAAGCTGATTTACCTGTTTTCTTTCAATTTGAAGCAATTTTTCCACAAAATATTGCTTATTCTTGTTAGAATTGAGTCGAAACATGATGTTTCAACACGATATAATGAGTTTTGGTTATGTTCTGTAGATTCACAATGTATCTGTTTTCTGTGTCTTTTTGGGCTTTTCAAGGCGAGAAAAGGCGTTTGGGGCAGTTTCAGCATGATTTACGCATGGGAAAGCTGATTTACCTGTATTGTCCATTCAGAAGCATTTTTTCAACAAAATATTGCTTATTCTTGTTAGAATTGAGTCGAAACATGATGTTTCAACACGATATAATGAGTTTTGGTTATGTTCTGTAGATTCACAATGTATCTGTTTTCTGTGTCTTTTGGGCTTTTCAAGGCGAGAAAAGGCGTTTGGGGCAGTTTCAGCAAGATTTAAGCATGGGAAAGCTGGATTTACCTCTTTTCTTCATTCAGAAGCAATTTTTCTTCAAAATATTGCTTATTCTTGTTAGAATTGCGTCGAAACATGATGTTTCAACACGATATAATGAGTTTTGGTTATGTTCTGTAGATTCACAATGTATCTGTTTTCTGTGTCTTTTGGGCTTTTCAAGGCGAGAAAAGGCGTTTGGGGCAGTTTCAGCATGATTTACGCATGGGAAAGCTGATTTACCTCTCTTGTCCATTCAGAAGCATTTTTTCTTCAAAATATTGCTTATTCTTGTTAGAATTGAGTCGAAACATGATGTTTCAACACGATATAATGAGTTTTGGTTATGTTCTGTAGATTCACAATGTATCTGTTTTCTGTGTCTTTTTGGGCTTTTCAAGGCGAGAAAAGGCGTTTGGGGCAGTTTCAGCATGATTTACGCATGGGAAAGCTGATTTACCTGTTTTCTTCAATTTGAAGCAATTTTTCCACAAAATATTGCTTATTCTTGTTAGAATTGAGTCGAAACATGATGTTTCAACACTATATAATGAGTTTTGGTTATGTTCTGTAGATTCACAATGTATCTGTTTTCTGTGTCTTTTTGGGCTTTTCAAGGCGAGAAAAGGCGTTTGGGGCAGTTTCAGCATGATTTACGCATGGGAAAGCTGATTTACCTCTTTTGTCCATTCAGAAGCATTTTTTCTTCAAAATATTGCTTATTCTTGTTAGAATTGAGTCAGAACATGATGTTTCAACACGATATAATGAGTTTTGGTTATGTTCTGTAGATTCACAATGTATCTGTTTTCTGTGTCTTTTTGGGCTTTTCAAGGCGAGAAAAGGCGTTTGGGGCAGTTTCAGCATGATTTACGCATGGGAAAGCTGATTTACCTCTCTTGTCCATTCAGAAGCATTTTTTCCTCAAAATATTGCTTATTCTTGTTAGAATTGAGTCGAAACATGATGTTTCAAGACGATATAATGAGTTTTGGTTATGTTCTGTAGATTCACAATGTAACTGTTTTCTGTGTCTTTGGGCTTTTCGAGGCGAGAAAAGGCGTAAGGGGCAGTTTCAGCATGATTTAAGCATGGGAAAGCTGATTTACCTGTTTTCTTCAATTTGAAGCAATTTTTCCACAAAATATTGCTTATTCTTGTTAGAATTGAGTCGAAACATGATGTTTCAACACTATATAATGAGTTTTGGTTATGTTCTGTAGATTCACAATGTATCTGTTTTCTGTGTCTTTTTGGGCTTTTCAAGGCGAGAAAAGGCGTTTGGGGCAGTTTCAGCATGATTTACGCATGGGAAAGCTGATTTACCTCTCTTGTCCATTCAGAAGCATTTTTACTTCAAAATATTGCTTATTCTTGTTAGAATTGAGTCGGAACATGATGTTTCAACACGATATAATGAGTTTTGGTTATGTTCTGTAGATTCACAATGTATCTGTTTTCTGTGTCTTTTTGGGCTTTTCAAGGCGAGAAAAGGCGTTTGGGGCAGTTTCAGCATGATTTAAGCATGGGAAAGCTGATTTACCTCTCTTGTCTATTCAGAAGCAATTTTTCCACAAAATATTGCTTATTCTTGTTAGAATTGAGTCGAAACATGATGTTTCAACACGATATAATGAGTTTTGGTTATGTTCTGTAGATTCACAATGTATCTGTTTTCTGTGTCTTTTTGGGCTTTTCAAGGCGAGAAAAGGCGTTTGGGGCAGTTTCAGCATGATTTACGCATGGGAAAGCTGATTTACCTCTCTTGTCCATTCAGAAGCATTTTTTCTTCAAAATATTGCTTATTCTTGTTGGAATTGAGTCGAAACATGATGTTTCAACACGATATAATGAGTTTTGGTTATGTTCTGTAGATTCACAATGTATCTGTTTTCTGTGTCTTTTTGGGCTTTTCAAGGCGAGAAAAGGCGTTTGGGGCAGTTTCAGCATGATTTAAGCATGGGAAAGCTGATTTACCTGTTTTGTTCATTCATAAGCATTTTTTCTTCAAAATATTGCTTATTCTTGTTAGAATTGAGTCTGAACATGATGTTTCAACACGATATAATGAGTTTTGGTTATGTTCTGTAGATTCACAATGTATCTGTTTTCTGTGTCTTTTTGGGCTTTTCAAGGCGAGAAAAAGCCGTTTGGGGCAGTTTCAGCATGATTTAAGCATGGGAAAGCTGATTTACCTGTTTTCTTCAATTTCCGTAGCATTTTTTTCCACAAAATATTGCTTATTCTTGTTAGAATTGAGTCGGAACATGATGTTTCAACACGATATAATGAGTTTTGGTTATGTTCTGTAGATTCACAATGTATCTGTTTTCTGTGTCTTTTTGGGCTTTTCAAGGCGAGAAAAGGCGTTTGGGGCAGTTTCAGCATGATTTAAGCATGGGAAAGCTGATTTACCTCTCTTGTCCATTCAGAAGCATTTTTCTTCAAAATATTGCTTATTCTTGTTAGAATTGAGTCGAAACATGATGTTTCAAGACGACATAATGAGTTTTGGTTATGTTCTGTAGATTCACAATGTATCTGTTTTCTGTGTCTTTTTGGGCTTTTCAAGGCGAGAAAAGGCGTTTGGGGCAGTTTCAGCATGATTTAAGCATGGGAAAGCTGATTTACCTGTTTTCTTCAATTTGAAGCAATTTTTCCACAAAATATTGCTTATTCTTGTTAGAATTGAGTCGAAACATGATGTTTCAACACGATATATAATGAGTTTTGGTTATGTTCTGTAGATTCACAATGTATCTGTTTTCTGTGTCTTTTTGGGCTTTTCAAGGCGAGAAAAGGCGTTTGGGGCAGTTTCAGCATGATTTACGCATGGGAAAGCTGATTTACCTCTCTTGTCCATTCAGAAGCATTTTTCTTCAAAATATTGCTTATTCTGTTTAGAATTGAGTCGAAACGATGTTTCAACACGATATAATGAGTTTTGGTTATGTTCTGTAGATTCACAATGTATCTGTTTTCTGTGTCTTTTTGGGCTTTTCAAGGCGAGAAAAGGCGTTTGGGGCAGTTTCAGCATGATTTACGCATGGGAAAGCTGATTTACCTCTCTTGTCCATTCAGACGCATTTTTCTTCAAAATATTGCTTATTCTTGTTAGAATTGAGTCGGAAACATGATGTTTCAAACACGATATAATGAGTTTTGGTTATGTTCTGTAGATTCACAATGTATCTGTTTTCTGTGTCTTTTGGGCTTTTCAAGGCGAGAAAAAGGCGTTTGGGACAGTTTCGGCATGATTTAAGCATGGGAAAGCTGATTTAACTGTTTTCTTAAAGTTGAAGAAATTTTACACAAAATAAAGCTTATTCTTGTTAGAATTTAGTCGAAACATGATGTTTCAACACGATATAATGAGTTTTGGTTATGTTCTGTAGATTCACAATGTATCTGTTTTCTGTGTCTTTTTGGGCTTTTCAAGGCGAGAAAAGGCGTTTGGGGCAGTTTCAGCATGATTTACGCATGGGAAAGCTGATTTACCTGTTTTCTTCAATTTCAAGCAATTTTTCAACAAAATATTGCTTATTCTTGTTAGAATTGAGTCGAAACATGATGTTTCAACACTATATAATGAGTTTTGGTTATGTTCTGTAGATTCACAATGTATCTGTTTTCTGTGTCTTTTTGGGCTTTTCGAGGCGAGAAAGGCGTTTGGGAGCAGTTTCCAGCATGATTTACGCATGGGAAAGCTGATTTACCTCTCCTTGTCCATTCAGAAGCAATTTTTTCCACTTCAAAAATATTGCTTATTCTTGTTAGAATTGAGTCTGAACATGATGTTTCAACACGATATAATGAGTTTTGGATTATGTTCTGTAGATTCACAATGTATCTGTTTTCTGTGTCTTTGGGCTTTTCAAGGCGAGAAAAAGGCGTTTGGGGCAGTTTCAGCATGATTTAAGCATGGGAAAGCTGATTTACCTCTTGTCCATTCAGAAGCAATTTTTCTTCACAAAATATTGCCTATTCGTGTTCGAAATGAGTCGAAACATGATGTTTCAACACTATATAATGAGTTTTGTTTATGTTCTGTAGATTCACAATGTATCTCCTTTCTGTGTCTTTTTGGGCTTTTCAAGGCGAGAAAAGGCGTTTAGGGGGGCAGTTTCAGCATGATTTACGCATGGGGAAAGCTGATTTACCTCTTTTCTTGTCAATTCAGAAGCAATTTTTTTCCACAAAATATTGCTTATTCTTGTTAGAATTGAGTGGAAACATGATGTTTCAACACGATATAATGAGTTGTGGTTATGTTCTATAGATTCACAATGCATCTGTTTTCTGTGTCTTTTTGGGCTTTTCAAGGCGAGAAAAGGCGTTTGGGGCAGTTTCAGCATGATTTACACATGGGAAAGCTGATTTTCCTCTCTTGTCCATTCAGAAGCAATTTTTCCACAAAATATTGCTTATTCTTGTTAGAATTGAGTCGAAACATGATGTTTCAACACGATATAATGAGTTTTGGTTATGTTCTGTAGATTCACAATGTATCTGTTTTCTGTGTCTTTTTGGGCTTTTCAAGGCGAGAAAAAGGCGTTTGGGGCAGTTTCAGCATGATTTAAGCATGGGAAAGCTGATTTACCTCTCTTGTCCATTCAGAAGCATTTTTTCTTCAAAATATTGCTTATTCTTGTTAGAATTGAGTCGAAACATGATGTTTCAACACGATATAATGAGTTTTGGTTATGTTCTGTAGATTCACAATGTATCTGTTTTCTGTGTCTTTTTGGGCTTTTCACGGCGAGAAAAAGGCGTTTGTGGCAGTTTTAGCATGATTTAAGCATGGGAAAGCTGATTTACCTCTCTTGTCCATTCAGAAGCATTTTTTCCACAAAATATTGCTTATTCTTGTTAGAATTGAGTCGAAACATGATGTTTCAACACGATATAATGAGTTTTGGTTATGTTCTGTAGATTCACAATGTATCTGTTTTCTGTGTCTTTTTGGGCTTTTCAAGGCGAGAAAAGGCGTTTGGGGCAGTTTCAGCATGATTTACGCATGGGAAAGCTGATTTACCTCTCCTTGTCCATTCAGAAGCAATTTTTCTTCAAAATATTGCTTATTCTTGTTAGAATTGAGTCGAAACATGATGTTTCAAGACGATATAATGAGTTTTGGTTATGTTCTGTAGATTCACAATGTATCTCTTTTCTGTGTCTTTTTGGGCTTTTCAAGGCGAGAAAAGGCGTTTGGGGCAGTTTCAGCATGATTTACGCATGGGAAAGCTGATTTACCTCTCTTGTCCATTCAGAAGTATTTTTTCCACAAAATCTTGCTCATTCTTGTTAGAATTGAGTCGAAACATGATGTTTCAAGACGACATAATGAGTTTTGGTTATGTTCTGTCGATTCACAATGTATCTGTTTTCTGTGTCTTTTTGGGCTTTTCAAGGCGAGAAAAGGCGTTTGGGGCAGTTTCAGCATGATTTAAGCATTGTAAAGCTGATTTACCTGTTTGTCCATTCAATTTGAAGCAATTTTTCCACAAAATATTGCTTATTCTTGTTAGAATTGAGTCGAAACATGATGTTTCAAGACGATATAATGAGTTTTGTTTATGTTCTGTAGATTCACAATGTATCTGTTTTCTGTGTCTTTTTGGGCTTTTCAAGGCGAGAAAAGGCGTTTGGGGCAGTTTCAGCATGATTTACGCATGGGAAAGCAGATATACCTGTTTTCTTCAATTTGAAGCAACATTTTTTTCCACAAAATATTGCTTATTCTTTGTTAGAATTGAGTCGAAACATGATGTTTCAAGATCGATATAATGAGTTTTGTTATGTTCTGTAGATTCACAATGTATCTGTTTTCTGTGTCTTTTGGGCTTTTCAAGGCGAGAAAAGGCGTTTGGGGCAGTTTCAGCATGATTTAAGCATGGGAAAGCTGATTTACCCCTCTTGTCCATTCAGAAGCAATTTTTCCACAAAATATTGTTTATTCTTGTTAGAATTGAGTCGGAACATGATGTTTCAAGACGATATAATGAGTTTTGGTTATGTTCTGTAGATTCACAATGTATCTGTTTTCTGTGTCTTTTTGGGCTTTTCAAGGCGAGAAAGGCGTTTGGGGCAGTTTCAGCATGATTTAAGCATGGGAAAGCTGATTTACCTCTCTTGTCCATTCAGAAGCATTTTTTCTTCAAAATATTGCTTATTCTTGTTAGAATTGAGTCGGAACATGATGTTTCAACACTATATAATGAGTTTTGGTTATGTTCTGTAGATTCACAATGTATCTGTTTTCTGTGTCTTTTTGGGCTTTTCAAGGCGAGAAAAGGCGTTTGGGGCAGTTTCAGCATGATTTAAGCATGGGGAAGCTGATTTACCTGTTTTCTTCAATTTGAAGCAATTTTTCTCCAAAATATTGCTTATTCTTGTTAGAATTGAGTCGAAACATGATGTTTCAAGACGACATAATGAGTTTTGGTTATGTTCTGTAGATTCACAATGTATCTGTTTTCTGTGTCTTTTTGGGCTTTTCAAGGCGAGAAAAGGCGTTTGGGGCAGTTTCAGCATGATTTAAGCATGGGAAAGCTGATTTACCTCTGTTCTTCAATCAGAAGCAATTTTTCAACAAAATATTGCTTATTCTTGTTAGAATTGAGTCGAAACATGATGTTTCAACACTATATAATGAGTTTTGGTTATGTTCTGTAGATTCACAATGTATCTGTTTTCTGTGTCTTTTTGGGCTTTTCAAGGCGAGAAAAGGCGTTTGGGGCAGTTTCAGCATGATTTAAGCATGGGAAAGCTGATTTACCTCTCTTGTCCATTCAGAAGCATTTTTTCTTCAAAATATTGCTTATTCTTGTTAGAATTGAGTCGAAACATGATGTTTCAAGACGATATAATGAGTTTTGGTTATGTTCTGTAGATTCACAATGTATCTGTTTTCTGTGTCTTTTTGGGCTTTTCAAGGCGAGAAAAGGCGTTTGGGGCAGTTTCAGCATGAGTTACGCATGGGAAAGCTGATTTACCTCTTTTCCAATTCAGAAGCATTTTTCTACACAAAATATTGCTTATTCTTGTTAGAATTGAGTCGAAACATGATGTTTCAAGACGATATAATGAGTTTTGGTTATGTTCTGTAGATTCACAATGTATCTGTTTTCTGTGTCTTTTTGGGCTTTTCAAGGCGAGAAAAGGCGTTTGGGGCAGTTTCAGAATGATTTAGGCATGGGAAAGCTGATTTACCTGTTTTCTTCAAGTTGAAGCATTTTTTCCACAAAATATTGCTAATTCTTGTTAGAATTGAGTCGAAACATGATGTTTCAACACGATATAATGAGTTTTGGTTATGTTCTGTAGATTCACAATGTATCTGTTTTCTGTGTCTTTTTGGGCTTTTCAAGGCGAGAAAAGGCGTTTGGGGCAGTTTCAGCATGATTTACGCATGGGAAAGCTGATTTACCTCTATTGTCAGTTCAGAAGCATTTTTTCCACAAAATATTGCTTATTCTTGTTAGAATTGAGTCGAAACATGATGTTTCAACACGATATAATGAGTTTTGGTTATGTTCTGTAGATTCACAATGTATCTGTTTTCTGTGTCTTTTTGGGCTTTTCAAGGCGAGAAAAGGCGTTTGGGGCAGTTTCAGCATGATTTACGCATGGGAAAGCTGATTTACCTCTCTTGTCCATTCAGAAGCATTTTTTCTTCAAAATATTGCTTATTCTTGTTAGAATTGAGTCGAAACATGATGTTTCAAGACGATATAATGAGTTTTGGTTATGTTCTGTAGATTCACAATGTATCTGTTTTCTGTGTCTTTTTGGGCTTTTCAAGGCGAGAAAAGGCGTTTGGGGCAGTTTCAGCATGATTTAAGCATGGGAAAGCTGATTTACCTCTCTTGTCCATTCAGAAGTATTTTTTCTGCAAAATATTGCTTATTCTTGTTAGAATTGAGTCGAAACATGATGTTTCAACACGATATAATGAGTTTTGGTTATGTTCTGTAGATTCACAATGTATCTGTTTTCTGTGTCTTTTTTGGGCTTTTCAAGGCGAGAAAAGGCGTTTGGGGCAGTTTCAGCATGATTTACGCATGGGAAAGCTGATTTACCTCTGTTCTTCATTCAGAAGCATTTTTCCAAAAAATATTGCTTATTCTTGTTAGAATTGAGTTGAAACATGATGTTTCAACACGATATAATGAGGTTTGGTTATGTTCTGTAGATTCACAATGTATCTGTTTTCTGTTTCTTTTTGGGCTTTTCGAGGCGAGAAAAGGCGTTTGGGGCAGTTTCAGCATGATTTAAGCATGGGAAAGCTGATTTACCTCGTCTGTCCATTCAGAAGCATTTTTTCTTCAAAATATTGCTTATTCTTGTTAGAATTGAGTCGAAACATGATGTTTCAACACGATATAATGAGTTTTGGTTATGTTCTGTAGATTCACAATGTATCTGTTTTCTGTGTCTTTTTGGGCTTTTCAAGGCGAGAAAAGGCGTTTGGGGCAGTTTCAGCATGATTTACGCATGGGAAAGCTGATTTACCTCTCTGTCAATTCCGAAGCATTTTTTCTTCAAAATATTGCTTATTCTTGTTAGAATTGAGTCGAAACATGATGTTTCAACACGATATAATGAGTTTTGGTTATATTCTGTGGATTCACAATGTATCTGTTTTCTGTGTCTTTTTGGGCTTTTCAAGGCGAGAAAAGGCGTTTGGGGCAGTTTCAGCATGATTTACGCATGGAAGAAGCTGATTTACCTCTCTTGTCCATTCAGAAGCATTTTCCACAAAATATTGCTTATTCTTATTAGAATTGAGTGGAACATGAGTGTTTCAACCACGATATAATGAGTTTTGGTTATATTCTGTAGATTCACAATGTATCTATTTTCCGGTGTCTTTTGGGGCTTTTCAAGGCGAGAAAAGGCGTTTGGGGCAGTTTCAGCACAGATTTAAGCATGGGAAAGCTGATTTACCTATTTTCTTCAATTTGAAGCAATTTTCCACAAAATATTGCTTATTCTTGTTAGAATTGAGTCAAACATGATGTTTCAACACGATATAATGAGTTTTGGTTATATTCTGTAGATTCACAATGTATCTATTTTCTGTGTCTTTTTGGGCTTTTCAAGGCGAGAAAAAGGCGTTTGAAGACAGTTTCAGCATGATTTAAGCATGGGAAAGCTGATTTACCTCTCTTGTCCATTCAGAAGCATTTTCTTCAAAATATTACTTATTCTTGTTAGAATTGAGTGGAAACATGATGTTTCAACACGATATAATGAGTTTTGGTTATATTCTGTAGATTCACAGTATATCTATTTTCTGTGTCTTTTTGGGCTTTTCAAAGCGAGAAAAAGGCGTTTGAGGGCAGTTTCAGCATGATTTAAGCATGGGAAAGCTGATTTACCTATTTTCTTCAATTTGAAGCAATTTTTCCACAAAATATTGCTTATTCTTATTAGAATTGAGTCGAAACATGATGTTTCAAGACGATATAATGAGTTTTGAATTTATATTCTGTAGAATTTCTGATATATCTGTTTTCTGTGTCTTTTAGAGCTTTTCAAGGCGAGAAGAAAAAGGCGTTTGAAACGAGTTTCAGCGCCATGTTTACGCCTTACGAAGCTGATTTACCTCTTTTCTTCAATTTGAAGCTTAATTTTCCACAAAATCTTGCTTATTCTTATTAGAATTGAGACTGAAACACTGATGTTTCAGAACGACATAATGAGTTTTGAATTTATGTTCTGTAGATTCGTAATGTATCTGTTTTCTATGTCTTTTTGGGCTTTTCAAGGCGAGAAAAAAGGCGTTTGAGAGCAGTTTCAGCATGATTTACGCATGGGAAAGCTAGTTACTATCTCTTGTCTTCAATTCAGAAGCATTTTCTGCCACAAAATATTGCTTATTCTTGTGGAATTGAGTCGAAACATGTGGTCGCTGGCACATTATAATGAGTTTGGGTTATGTTCTGTAGATTCACCAGTAGTATCTATTTTCTGTGTCTTTTTTGGGCTTTTCAAGGCGAGAAAGGCGTTTGGGGCAGTTTCAGCATGATTTACGCATGGGAAAGCTGATTTACCTCTCTTATCCATTCAGAAGCATTTTTCTTAAAATATTGCTTATTCTTGTTAAATTGAGTCGGAACATGATGTTTCGACTTGATATAACAATAGGTTTGGGTTATATTCTGTAGATTCACAATGTATCTATTTCTGTGTCTTTTGGAGGCACTAGGAAGGCAGGAAAAAAGGCGTTTTGACAGTTTCAGCATGATTTGCATGGGAAAGCTGAGTTACCTATTTTCTTTAATTTGAAGCAATTTTTCGACAAAATATTGCTTATTCTTATTGGAATTGAGTCGAAACATGATGTTTCAACACGAAATAATGAGTTTTGAATTATGTTCTGTAGATTCACAATATATCTGTTTTCTTGTATCTTTTTAGGCTTGCCGAGGCGAGAAAAGGCGTTGGGAGCAGTTTCAGCATGATTTAAGCATGGGAAAGCTGGTTTACCTCTCTTCTTCATTCAGAAGCATTTTTTCCACAAAATATTCCCTTTAACATTGTTAAATTTGAGCAGAAACATGAGTGTTTCAGCAAGACGATATAATGAGTTTTGGTTATATTCTGTAGATTCACAATGTATCTGTTTTCTGTGTCTTTTGGAAGCACCGAGGCGAGAAAAGCGTTTGGGAAACAGTTTCAGCATGATTTAAGCATGCCAGAGCTGATTTACCTTTCTTCCCAATTTGAAACAATTTTTCCACAAAATATTGCTTATTCTTGGTAAGAATTGAGTCGAAACATGATGTTTCAACACGATATAATGAGTTTCAATTATGTTCTGTAGATTCTAATGTATCTATTTTCTGTGTCTTTGGGCTTTTCAAGGCGAGAAAAGGCGTTTAGGGCAATTTCAGCATGATTTTCGCGCCGGAAAGCTAGTTTACCTAACTTCTTCAATTTGAAGCAATTTTTTCACCAAAAATATTGCTTATTCAACATTCAGGTGAGTGGAAACACCAGTGTTTCAACACGATCTGTTGAGTTTTGAATTATATTCTGTAGATTCTAATGTCCTGTTTTCTGTAACTCTTTTAGGCTTTTCACAGGCGAGAAAAAAGGCGTTTAGAGCAATTCCAGCATGATTTACGCATGGGAAAGCTGATTTACCTCTTATCCATTCAGAAAGCATTTTTTCTACAAAATATTGCTTATTCTTGTTAGAATTGCGACCCAGAAAGATCAGCAGTTTCAACCACGATATAATGAGTTTTAGTTATATTCTGTAGATTCCACAATGTATCTTATTTTCTGTGTCTTTTTGGGCTTTTCAAGGTGAGAAAAGGCGTTTGAGGCAATTTCAGCATGGATTTCGGCATGGGAAAGCTGATTTACCTCTTTTCTTCAATTTGAAGCAGTTTTTTCCTAAAGTATTGCTTATTCTTATTAGAATTGAGATCAAAAACATGATGTTTCAGAGACGATATAATGAGTTTAGGTTATATTTCATTAGATTCACAATGTATCTGTTTCTACCTGTGTCTTTGTGGGCTTTTCAAGGCGAGAAAAGGCGTTTGGGGCAGATTCAGCATGATTTAAGCATGGGGAAAGCTGATTTACCTCTCTTCTTCATTCAGAAGCATTTTTCTTCAAAATCTTGTGACGTCTTATCAGAATTGAGTCAGAACATGATGTTTCAACACGATATAATGAGTTTGAATTTATATTCTGTAGATTCACAATGTATCTATTTCTGTATCTTTTAGGGCTTTTCAAGGCGAGAGAAAAGGCGTTTGGGGCAGTTCCAGCATGATTTACGCATGGAGAAAGCGGATTACCCTCTCTTGTCCATTCAGAAACATTTTTTCTACAAAGTATTGCTTATTCTTGTTAGAATTGGGCAGAAACATGATAGTTTCAACACGATATAATGAGTTTTAGTTTATATTCTGTAGATTCACAATGTATCTGTTTTCTGTGTCTTTTTGGAGCTTTTCAAGAAGTGAGAAAAGGCGTTTGAACAGTTTCAGCATGATTTAAGCACTTAGAAAGCTGATTGACCTGTTTTCTTCAATTTGAAGCAATTTTTCCACAAAATATTGCTTATTCTTATTAGAATTAGGTCAGAACATGATGTTTCAAGCCACGATATAATGAGTTTTGGTTATATTCTGTAGATTCTAGTATATCTGTTTTCTGTGTCTTTTGGGGCTTTTCAAAGAGGCGAGAAAAAGGCGTTTGGGAACAGTTTCAGCATGATTTACGCATGGGAAAGCTGATTTACCTCTCTTCCCATCATTCAGAAACATTTTCTACAAAATATTGCTTATTCTTATTAGATTTGAGCAGAAAGATCGCGAATTCAACACGATATAATGAGTTTTGGTTATGTTCTGTAGATTCACAATGTATCTGTTTTCTGTGTCTTTTTGGGCTTTTCAAGGCGAGAAAAGGCGTTTGGGGCAGTTTCAGCATGATTTAGGCATGGGAAAGCTGATTTACCTCTCTTGTCCATTCAGAAGCAATTTTCCACAAAATATTGCTTATTCTTGTTAGAATTGAGTCGAAACATGATGTTTCAACACGATATAATGAGTTTTGGTTATGTTCTGTAGATTCACAATGTATCTGTTTTCTGTGTCTTTTTGGGCTTTTCAAGGCGAGAAAAGGCGTTTAGGGCAGTTTCAGCATGGGAAAGCTGATTTACCTGTTTTCTTCAATTTGAAGCAATTTTTCCATAAAATATTACTTATTCTTATTAGAATTGAGTCGAAACATGATGTTTCAAGACGATATAATGAGTTTTAGTTAGTGTTCTGTAGATTCACAATGTATCTGTTTTCTGTGTCTTTTGGGCTTTTCAAGGCGAGAAAAGGCGTTTGAGGCAGTTTCAGCATGATTTACGCATGGGAAAGCTGATTTACCTCTTTTCTTCAATCAGAAGCATTTTTCCCACAAAATATTACTTATTCTTGTTAGAATTAGGTCGAAACATGATGTTTCAACACGATATAATGAGTTTTGGTTATGTTCTGTAGATTCACAATGTATCTGTTTTCTGTGTCTTTTTGGGCTTTTCAAGGCGAGAAAAGGCGTTTGGGGCAGTTTCAGCATGGTTTACGCATGGGAAAGCTGATTTACCTCTCTTGTCCATTCAGAAGCATTTTTTCTTCAAAATGTTGCTTATTCTTGTTAGAATTGAGTCGAAACATGATGTTCCAACACGATATAATGAGTTTTGGTTATGTTCTGTAGATTCACAATGTATCTGTTTTCTGTGTCTTTTTGGGCTTTTCAAGGCGAGAAAAGGCGTTTGGGGCAGTTTCAGCATGATTTAAGCATGGGAAAGCTGATTTACCTAGTTCTTCAATTTCAAGCCATTTTTTCCACAAAATATTGGCTTATTCTTGTTAGAATTGAGTCGAAAGTTCATGATGTTTCAACACGATATAATGAGTTTTGGTTATGTTCTGTAGATTCACAATGTATCTGTTTTCTGTGTCTTTTTGGGCTTTTCAAGGCGAGAAAAGGCGTTTGGGAAAGTTACAGCAAAATTAACGCATCGGAAACCTCATTTACATCTCCTTTCAATTCATAAGCATTTTTTCTTAAGAATATGGCTTATTGTTGTTAGAATTGAGTGCGAAACATGATGTTTCAACACGATATAATGAGTTTTGGTTATGTTCTGTAGATTCACAATGTATCTGTTTTTCTGTGTCTTTTGGGCTTTTCAAGGCAGAAAAGGCGTTTGGGGCAATTTCAGCATGATTTAATCATGGGAAAGCTGATTTACCTGTTTTCTTCAATATGAAGGAATTTTTCACAAAATATTGCTTATTCTTGTTAGAATTGAGTCGAAACATGATGTTTCAACACGATATAATGAGTTTTGGTTATGTTCTGTAGATTCACAATGTATCTGTTTTCTGTGTCTTTTTGGGCTTTTCAAGGCGAGAAAAGGCGTTTGGGGCAGTTTCAGCATGATTTAAGCATGGGAAAGCTGATTTACCTCTTTTCTTCAATTAGAAGCAATTTTTCCATAATATCGTGCTTATTCTTGTTAGAATTGGGAGTCGAAACATGATGTTTCAACACGATATAATGAGTTTTGGTTATGTTCTGTAGATTCACAATGTATCTGTTTTCTGTGTCTTTTTGGGCTTTTCAAGGCGAGAAAAGGCGTTTGGGGCAGTTTCAGCATGATTTAAGCATGGGAAAGCTGATTTACCTCTCTTGTCCATTCAGAAGCATTTTTCTTCAAAAATATTGCTTATTCTTGTTAGAATTGAGTCGAAACATGATGTTTCAACACGATATAATGAGTTTTGGTTATATTCTGTAGATTCACAATGTATCTGTTTTCTGTGTCTTTTTGGCTTTTCAAGGCGAGAAAAGGCGTTTGGGGCAATTTCAGCATGATTTGCATGGGAAAGCTGATTTACCTCTTTTCTTCATTCAGAAGCATTTTTCCACAAAATATTGCTTATTCTTGTTAGAATTGAGTCGAAACATGATGTTTCAACACGATATAATGAGTTTTGGTTATGTTCTGTAGATTCACAATGTATCTGTTTTCTGTGTCTTTTTGGGCTTTTCAAGGCGAGAAAAGGCGTTTGGGGCAGTTTCAGCATGATTCACGCATGGGAAAGCTTATTTACCTGTTTTCTTCAATTTCAAACAATTTTTCCACAAAATATTGCTTATTCTTGTTAGAATTGAGTCGAAACATGATGTTTCAACACGATATAATGAGTTTTGGTTATGTTCTGTAGATTCACAATGTATCTGTTTTCTGTGTCTTTTTGGGCTTTTCAGGGCGAGAAAAGGCGTTTGGGGCAGTTTCAGCATGATTTAAGCATGGGAAAGCTGATTTACCTCTTTTCTGTCCATTCAAGCATTTTTTCCACAAAAATATTACTTATTCTTGTTAGAATTGAGTCGAAACATGATGTTTCAACACGATATAATGAGTTTTGGTTATGTTCTGTAGATTCACAATGTATCTGTTTTCTGTGTCTTTTTGGGCTTTTCAAGGCGAGAAAAGGCGTTTGGAGCAGTTTCAGCATGATTTAAGCATGGGAAAGCTGATTTACCTGTTTTCTTCAATTTGAAGCAATTTTTCCACAAAATATTGCTTATTCTTGTTAGAATTGAGTCGAAACATGATGTTTCAAGACGATATAATGAGTTTTGGTTATGTTCTGTAGATTCACAATGTATCTGTTTTCTGTGTCTTTTTGGGCTTTTCAAGGCGAGAAAAGGCGTTTGGGGCAGTTTCAGCATGGTTAAAGCGTGGTGAAGCTGATTTACCTCTCTTCTTCAATTTCAGAAGCAATTTTTTCTTCAAAATATGGCTGCTTATTCTTGTTAGAATTGAGTCGAAACATGATGTTTCAGAGACGACTATAATGAGTTTGGTTATATTCTGTAGATTCACAATGTATCTGTTTTCTCTGTGTCTTTTTGGGCTTTTCAAGGCGGCAGAAAAAGGCCCGTTTGGGGGCAATTTCAGCATGATTTACGCATGGGAAAGCTGATTTACCTCTCTTTTGTCTGCCAGTTCAGAAGCCCATTTTTCTTCAAAATATTGCTGTATTCTTGTTAGAAATTGAGTCGAAACATGATGTTTCAACACGATTTATAATGAGTTTTGAGTTATGTTCTGTAGATTCCACAATGTATCTTGTTTTCTGTGTCTTTAGGGCTTTTCAAGGCGAGAAAAAGGCGTTTGGGGCAGTTTCAGCATGATTTACGCATGGGAAAGCTGATTTACCTCTCCTTTGTCCATTTTGAAGCAATTTTTCCACAAAATATTGCCACTTATTCTTGTTAGAGGAATTGAGTCGAAACATGATGTTTCACCACGATATAATGAGTTTTGGTTATGTTTCTGTAGATTCACAATGTATCCTGTTTTCTTCTGTGTCTTTTTGGGCTTTTCAAGGCGAGAAAAGGCGTTTGGGGCAGTTTCAGCATGATTTACGCATGGGAAAGCTGATTTACCTCTCTCGTCCATTCAGAAGCATTTTTTCTTCAAAACATTGCTTATTCTTGTTAGAATTGAGTCGAAACATGATGTTTCAAGACGATATAATGAGTTTTGGTTATGTTCTGTAGATTCACAATGTATCTGTTTTCTGTGTCTTTTTGGGCTTTTCAAGGCGAGAAAAGGCGTTTGGGGCAGTTTCAGCATGATTTACGCATGGGAAAGCTGATTTACCTCTTTTCTTCAATTTCAAGCATTTTTTCTTCAAAATCTTGCTTATTCTTGTTAGAATTGAGTCAGAACACTTGATGTTTTAAGACGACATAATGAGTTTTAGTTATATTCTGTAGATTCACAATGTATCTGTTTTCTGTGTCTTTTGGGCTTTTAAAAGTGAGAAAAGGCAATTTGGGAACAATTTCAGCATGATTGCAGCATGGGAAAGCTGGTTTACACTCTCTTGTCCGGCTCAGGAATCATTTTTTCTTAAAATATGTACTTACTTCTTGACTAGATTTGAGCAGAAAGATCATGATGATTCAATGCGATATAATGAGTTTTGGTGTGTTCTGCAGATTCACAGTGTATGTGTTTTCTGTGTCTTTTGGGCTTTTCAAGGCGAGAAAAGGCGTTTGGGGCAGTTTCAGCATGATTCGCGTGAGGAAGCGGATTTACCTCTCTTGTCCATTTCAGAAGTATTTTTTCCACAGAAATGTACTTATTCTTGTTAGAATTGAGTCGAGACATGATGATTCAACACGATATAATGAGTTTTGGTTATTATTCTGTAGATTCTGGCAATGTATCTGTTTTCTGTGTCTTTTTAGGCTTTTCAAGGTGAGAAAAGGCGTTTGAGGCGGATTTCAGCATGGTTAAGCCTTAGGAAAGCTGAATTACCTCTCTTGTCCATTCAGAAGCATTTTTTCTTTAAAATATTGCTTATTCTTGTTAGAACTTGAGCCAGAAGGTCTTGATGTTTCAACACGATATAATGAGTTTTGATTATGTTCTGTAGATTCACAATGTATCTGTTTTCCTATATTTTTGGGCTTTTCAGGGTGAGAAAAGAGCGTTTGGGGCAGTTTCAGCATGATTTAAAGCATGGAAAAGCAGATTTACCTATTTTCTTTAATTTGAAGCAATTTTTCTAAAAATATTGCTTTATTCTTGCAGCTAAATTAAAGGTTGAAACATGATGTTTCAAGACGACATAATGAGTTTACTTATATTCTGTGAATTCACAATGTATCTGTTTTCTGTGTCTTTTTGGGCACTTCAAGGCGATGAAAAGGCGTTAGAGGCAATTTCAGCATGATTTAGGCATGGGAAAGCTGATTTACCTCTCTTGTCCATTCAGAAGCATTTTTTCTTCAAAATATTGCTTATTCTTGTTAGAATTGAGTCGAAACATGATGTTTCAACACGATATAATGAGTTTTGGTTATGTTCTGTAGATTCACAATGTATCTGTTTTCTGTGTCTTTTTGGGCTTTTCAAGGCGAGAAAAGGCGTTTGGGGCAGTTTCAGCATGATTTAGGCATGGGAAAGCTGATTTACCTCTAGTCTTCATTCAAAAGCATTTTTTCTTCAAAATATTGCTTATTCTTGTTAGAATTGAGTCGAAACATGATGTTTCAAGACGATATAATGAGTTTTGGTTATGTTCTGTAGATTCACAATGTATCTGTTTTCTGTGTCTTTTTGGGCTTTTCAAGGCGAGAAAAGGCGTTTGGGGCAGTTTCAGCATGATTTACGCATGGGAAAGCTGATTTACCTCACATCTCAATACAAAACCAATTTAAAAAAAAAAAAAAGAATAATCTGGTTAGAATTGAGTCGGAACATGATGTTTCAACACGATAGAATGAGTTTTGGTTATGTTCTGTAGATTCACAATGTATCTGTTTTCTGTGACTTTTTGGGCTTTTCAAGGCGAGAAAAGGCGTTTGGGGCAGTTTCAGCATGATTTACGCATGGGAAAGCTGATTTACATCTATTCTTCATTAAGAAGCAATTTTTCCACAAAATATTGCTTATTCTTGTTAGAATTGAGTCGAAACATGATGTTTCAACACGATATAATGAGTTTTGGTTATGTTCTGTAGATTCACAATGTATCTGTTTTCTGTGTCTTTTTGGGCTTTTCAAGGCGAGAAAAGGCGTTTGGGGCAGTTTCAGCATGATTTACGCATGGGAAAGCTGATTTACCTCTCTTCTCCATTCAGAAGCATTTTTTCTTCAAAATATTGCTTATTCTTGTTAGAATTGAGTCGAAACATGATGTTTCAACACGATATAATGAGTTTTGGTTATGTTCTGTAGATTCACAATGTATCTGTTTTCTGTGTCTTTTTGGGCTTTTCAAGGCGAGAAAAGGCGTTTGGGGCAGTTTCAGCATGATTTACGCATGGGAAAGCTGATTTACCTGTTTTCTTCAATTTGAAGCAATTTTTCCACAAAATATTGCTTATTCTTGTTAGAATTGAGTCGAAACATGATGTTTCAACACGATATAATGAGTTTTGGTTATGTTCTGTAGATTCACAATGTATCTGTTTTCTGTGTCTTTTTGGGCTTTTCAAGGCGAGAAAAGGCGTTTGGGGCAGTTTCAGCATGATTTACGCATGGGAAAGCTGATTTACCTCATTTCTTCATTCTAAAGCATTTTTCCACAAAATATTGCTTATTCTTGTTAGAATTGAGTCGAAACATGATGTTTCAACACGATATAATGAGTTTTGGTTATGTTCTGTAGATTCACAATGTATCTGTTTTCTGTGTCTTTTTGGGCTTTTCAAGGCGAGAAAAGGCGTTTGGGGCAGTTTCAGCATGATTTAAGCATGGGAAAGCTGATTTACCTCTGGTCCATTCAGAAGCATTTTTTCTTCAAAATATTGCTTATTCTTGTTAGAATTGAGTCGAAACATGATGTTTCAACACGATATAATGAGTTTTGGTTATGTTCTGTAGATTCACAATGTATCTGTTTTCTGTGTCTTTTTGGGCTTTTCAAGGGGCAGTTTCAGCATGATTTAAGCATGGGAAAGCTGATTTACCTCTCTTGTCCATTCAGAAGCAGTTTTTCTTCAAAATATTGCTTATTCTTGTTAGAATTGAGTCGAAACATGATGTTTAAACACGATATAATGAGTTTTGGTTATGTTCTGTAGATTCACAATGTATCTGTTTTCTGTGTCTTTTTGGGCTTTTCAAGGCGAGAAAAGGCGTTTGGGGCAGTTTCAGCATGATTTACGCATGGGAAAGCTGATTTACCTCTCTTCTACATTCAGAAGCAATTTTTCATCAAAATATTGCTTATTCTTGTTAGAATTGAGTCGAAACATGATGTTTCAACACGATATAATGAGTTTTGGTTATGTTCTGTAGATTCACAATGTATCTGTTTTCTGTGTCTTTTTGGGCTTTTCAAGGCGAGAAAAGGCGTTTGGGGCAGTTTCAGCATGATTTAAGCATGGGAAAGCTGATTTACCTGTTTTCTTCAATTTGAAGCAATTTTTCCACAAAATATTGCTTATTCTTGTTAGAATTGAGTCGAAACATGATGTTTCAACACGATATAATGAGTTTTGGTTATGTTCTGTAGATTCACAATGTATCTGTTTTCTGTGTCTTTTTGGGCTTTTCAAGGCGAGAAAAGGCGTTTGGGGCAGTTTCAGCATGATTTACGCATGGGAAAGCTGATTTACCTCTCTTGTCCATTCAGAAGCATTTTTCCACAAAATATTGCTTATTCTTGTTAGAATTGAGTGGAAACATGATGTTTCAACACGATATAATGAGTTTTGGTTATGTTCTGTAGATTCACAATGTATCTGTTTTCTGTGTCTTTTTGGGCTTTTCAAGGCGAGAAAAAAGGCGTTTGGGGCAGTTTCAGCATGATTTAAGCATGGGAAAGCTGATTTACCTGTTTTCTACATTAAGAAGCAATTTTTCCACAAAATATTGCTTATTCTTGTTAGAATTGAGTCGAAACATGATGTTTCAACACGATATAATGAGTTTTGGTTATGTTCTGTAGATTCACAATGTATCTGTTTTCTGTGTCTTTTGGGCTTTTCAAGGCGAGAAAAAGCGTTTGGGGCAGTTTCAGCATGATTTAAGCATGGGAAAAGCTGAAAGCTGATTTACCTGTTTTCTTCAATTTGAAGCAATTTTTCCACAAAATATTGCTTATTCTTGTTAGAATTGAGTCGTCGAAACATGATGTTTCAACACTATATAATGAGTTTTGGTTATGTTCTGTAGATTCACAATGTATCTGTTCTCTGTGTCTTTTTGGGCTTTTCAAGGCGAGAAAAGGCGTTTGGGGCAGTTTCAGCATGATTTAAGCATGGGAAAGCTGATTTACCTCTCTTCTACATTCATAAGCATTTTTCCACAAAATATTGCTTATTCTTGTTAGAATTGAGTCGGAACATGATGTTTCAACACGATATAATGAGTTTTGGTTATGTTCTGTAGATTCACAATGTATCTGTTTTCTGTGTCTTTTTGGGCTTTTCGAGGCGAGAAAAGTCGTCTGGGGCAGTTTCAGCATGATTTAAGCAAGGGAAAGCTGATTTACCTGTTTTCTTCAATTTGAAGCAATTTTCCACAAAATATTGCTTATTCTTGTTAGAATTGAGTCGAAACATGATGTTTCAACACTATATAATGAGTTTTAGTTATGTTCTGTAGATTCACAATGTATCTGTTTTCTGTGTCTTTTTGTGTTTTTCAAGGCGAGAAAAGGCGTTTGGGGCAGTTTCAGCATGATTTAAGCATGGGAAAGCTGATTTACCTCTCTTGTCCGTTCAGAAGCATTTTTTCTTCAAAATATTGCTTATTCTTGTTAGAATTGAGTCGGAACATGATGTTTCAACCCGATATAATGAGTTTTGGTTATGTTTTGTAGATTCACAATGTATCTGTTTTCTGTGTCTTTTTGGGCTTTTCAAGGCGAGAAAAGGCGTTTGGGGCAGTTTCAGCATGATTTAAGCATGGGAAAGCTGATTTACCTCTCTTGTCCATTCAGAAGCATTTTTCTTCAAAATATTGCTTATTCTTGTTAGATTTGAGTAGAAAGATCATGATTCAATACGATATAATGAGTTTTGGTTATGTTCTGTAGATTCACAATGTATCTGTTTTCTGTGTCTTTTTGGGCTTTTCTGAGATAATGCGTTTCAAAGCAGTTTCAACAATATCTAAGCATGGGAAAGCTGATTTACCTGTTTTCTTCAATTTCAAGCAATTTTTCCACAAAATATTGCTTATTCTTGTTAGATTTGAGTCGGAACATGATGTTTCAACACGATATAATGAGTTTTGGTTATGTTCTGTAGATTCACAATGTATCTGTTTTCTGTGTCTTTTTGGGCCTTTCAAGGCGAGAAAAGGCGTTTGGGGCAGTTTCAGCATGATTTACGCATGGGAAAGCTGATTTACCTCTCTTGTCCATTCAGAAGCATTTTTTCACAAAAGGCGTTTTTCTTGTTAGATTTGAGTAGAAAGACTACATCCAATACAATATAATGAGGTTGGTTTATGTTCCTGTAGATTCACAATGTATCTGTTTTTCTAGGTCTTAGGGCTTTTCAAGGCGAGAAAAGGCGTTTTGGGGCAGTTTCAGCATGATTTAAGCATGGGAAAGCTGATTTACCTC
>JAQQSB010001130.1:0-53024 GCA_029721515.1 Synanceia verrucosa | reverse complement strand
AGTTACTTCTGCAATAACGTACACCAAAACACATAGTCTAATTTGTCCATTTAACACCACTTTAAGATTTGAAAAGAAATGGAAAAAGTAGAAATTATTCTAGTTTTATATTTGTTTCATAATTGATATCTGTTCCTTAATTTTGATGTGTTTCAGATCAGATCCAAGAGTCGAGTTAATGAGTCAATACTTAAATAAATGAATCTTTAGAATGATTGAGAGGGTTTGATAATGTTCACATATTTATGAACGAAATAACGTCTGACATCCACCACACCTGTCCACTGTGTCTGCCTGCACACTCGTCTTTTTTGTCCGTCTGTTAGTTTTTCTACTTTCATATGGTTGCAGTAGCTTCAATAGCTTTGACATTTAGCCTCCTACAGCCTCTTAAAGACAGTAATGTTAGCCATGATCTACAACGTCCCTCACCTTCAGTCTCCCAGTGTCCTTGAACACCTCAGCTGTAATTCTGCTGTGTCACTTTGGAGCTGCTTCACACTCTGAGTCTTAGAGAGGTAAGTGTTGTCTCTCTCAACAGATAACTTTTTAACAGTAAATAAGTAGTAAAAATGAATTGAAAACACAGGATCAGTGGTTTAAATCAACAAAAATATGTTGTGATAACTGGATAAGCTGTTGTCTTGTTCACTCTCTCACTCAGTTAACTAGGATATGGAAGCGAATCTGTACCATAATTCAAATTAAAATGCGTTAACAGAAATGCTGTTTCATTTATAGCTGCAAACAACAACAACACTTTTACCTTCTGATCGCCATGACGCTCGAGGTAAGATTTCAAGCTTGCAAGCTAACATGCAAGGAGTTGCAGGTCTGATTTATTGTCAATGAAATCATTACAGCTCAAGACACATTTTTCGTAGCCACCACAATATTATCATATGCGGCTAAAGGGCGAGAACATATTTGTGAGGCTTTTCTTTGTACACTGTCTTCACTCACACATACTCATGTGAAAAATGGGCGTTACTTAAGCCTGAAAATCTGGTCTACGTAGCCTGTTGATGTGGATCATGGGTGCATGTGTGGACATCTCTATGCATTCTGCTGTATACATACTGTATGCTGTTACCAATCCATTTCTGCACTTCTAGCTTTTTAATATATGAACTGGTGCCAACACTTCCTCTTGACCAATATATTATTATAATTTATAATAATAGCAATTATGATAATACAATCGTCATTACAATTTTTAAGTTATACACTTCTCATGCTTGTATAGACAGTTAAAAGTGGCTATCAAACGACCTATTTAAAGGTACCAGAATACAGGAAAAGACATCTACTCTCTTAGAACTCCTCTGGTGAGGACCAATTCCTCCCCCTTAGACCTTGTATACTTTTCATAGATATATTGACAATACTATTAATTCAGCATGATCCTGATCCCACCATCAATGTTATGGGAATACCATAATTTAAATTTCATTATGCTATCTTGCTGTTGTGTCTTCATTTTAATTTCTAAACAAAAACTATCCAATAATCCAAGGAATTGTTGGGCTGTATGTTTATCTCGCCATTTATGTCTGGATGTTTTTTTATAATTATATCGTCTTTTTTGTTTTATTTTTTCATTCTGGTTCTTTGAACATATTCAAAATAAAGTTCAGTTGAATTCTATTTCCCTTTACTTTTTTTTCTTATTTCTTCCAGCTGAGGGTTTGAGGCTGTTCAGTCCTTACCCTGCATGAGGTTTACTACAGAGGTCAACCCCACCAGCCATTAATACCAAAAAAAGAGAAAGACCATATACACACACCTTTTCCTCTGTTTGGCAAAAAGAAAGAACTATGACGTCACAAGTCCATCTGTGAAAAGAGCCCTTGAAAGGGCAGGATTAGGAGAAAGGAAAATCACATTCCCAAATAAGTTTATAGTATGCCTTGTATATGTCAGTTGTGCTATTTAAAATATCAAAGTTTGGTCAGCTAGATAATTTGATGGATTCTGCATTCATCAACATCTAAGTAGCACAGATCTTCAAGTAGCTACTCATAAAATCTACCCCTGCTTATGACAGTGTGTAAATTTAAAAATACACATAAATGTTGCTTGTCACTGTTGGAAATTACAATTTTTGTATGTACTTCTCCCATGTATATGTACACAATACACTGATGTCTTTGAAACATGTCATGTAAACATGACCAAAGATTAGAAATATTTGGAGCGAGAGAGAGGTTTTAGGGATCGGACATGCATGTATGCATCAAGCTCCATCTAATGATGCGTTTGTATATTATCCGTGAAAACTTTAATTCCATAAATGATCAGCTGATATCCGAAGCAAAATGTGTGTTTCTGCATGTTGTGTTGTGGCATGGTGCGACAAACACTTCATCCATGTACGGTATTGCACATGGATGCACTGCCGATCTGCAACTATCACCGTGGAACTCCACCACTGGTTTTGAATTCCTTCCTTAATGGAGACAGTTTGTCCTTATTATTTTTTGCCCAAAACATAACATGCTTCATTATTACTGGAACAATCAGCTCAGGTCTTCAAGACCATTTCCAAAGCAAACTATTTCAAATTTTAAAAAGTTTACATGTGAAAACCAGACGTGGTTACAAAAAAGGTTTCCAACTCTTTGCATAAAAGGGATCTGAACAATGGGACTATCGCTTCAAAGCAGCCAAGATAGAAGCTAAACTATTGTGGAGAATGTGGGCATCAATCCCACTACCTCTCACATACTAAGCAAGCACTCTACTATTTGAGCTAACTCCCCTGTATGGAATGCTGCCATGTAGCCCCATGTAGATCATCTCATCCCATACTTTTCCAGACTCTTGAAGGTCTCCTGGATCAGACGTCTACTGTAATTCATCAGATACAGTAGACGAGGTGGCTGAGATCAATTATGCTCTCCAAGTTCAAATTCCATCGTTGTTCCAGACAAGCTTACTTTAGTCTGCAAGTTGACGTGTTGGAGGTGATGAGCTGCCAAACATTGTGCTCCACACAAGTTTACATGGTTGACTCCATGCACTGCTAATCTGTTGTCCTGCTGGACTGCTAATTCAAGGTTCAAGAGTCTTTATTTTCATTATGCACGCAGAACAAAATGATTATACATACATATATATACATATATATATACGTATACACACATATATATATATACACGTATATACGTATACGTGTATATATATATATATATATATACACGATATACGTATATACGTGTATATACATACATACATATACGTATATATATATATATTATATATACATTAGACGTCAATATTAATGAAAAATATGCTTAATGTAGCGATCAATATTTTCACAGAACTTCACTGCAAGAAACTAATGTGACTCTCGCCAGCTGGATGTCGCTCACAGCAAGAAGGTACTGGGTTTGATTCCCGGCCCCAGGGCCTTACTGTGTTCTCCCCGTGTCTGTGTGGGTTCTCTCTGGGTACTCTGACTTCCTCCCACCATCCAAAAACATGCATGGGGATTAGGTTAATTGGCTAATTTAAATTGACCGTAGGTGTGAATGTGAGTGTGAGTGGTTGTCTGTCTCTATGTGTCCTGTGATGAACTGCAGACTTGTCCAGGGTGTACCCTGCCTTCCACCCTAAGACAGCTGGGATAGGCTCCAGTCCCCAAATACAGCTTACATGTTGATGTATCAGCATTAATACTCCAATAATATAATTTATGATACAATAGGAACTGGAGCAGGTACTTTAAAATTTGAGAAATTTTGTAGAACAGTGTTGTATTGACAGCTAACAGACCATTGGTGAAATGTGTTTTGGTAATAATAATAATAGCTGGTTAATGAGTGCTTTACTTTATGTATTTGTGTACTTACTTGATGCCGATAACTGATGGATCAGCTAGCTCAAAAGTTTTGTCTCCACTTTCTCAGGTGAAATGAGCAGCGTGTCTTCTGTTAAACACTTCAGTTGTGTTCCGTTCTGTTCTAATCTGCTTTGATCTGTATTCTAATCTGCTTTGATCTGTATTCTAATCTGCTTTGATCTGAATTCGAATCTGCTTTGATCTGTACTGTACCATCTATTATTATTTGCATATTCGGTTACCCGGGCAACCGCAAAGTAAGTAAGTATTGTCAAAAATCGATAAGTGCATTATTACGCATTAATGTATCTTAATGCATAATGCATGTGTACACACACACACACACATCAGTCACACACATAAGAATACATAGCTGGCGTCAAATAAATGCAAAGATCAAATTGTCTCTGCATGAAGGTGAATTGTGTATATTTATATAATGTATATGTATGTATATATATAATTATATATGTACATAATTATTGTATCTGTGTTGATACAGCTAAGTTGACATGAAGGTTACACATGAAAAAGATATGGTCTACATGTAGCTGTATAGATACAGTATGTCTTAACTGATAGCATGAAGCATTTGTTAATCATGATTCAGCTATATTAACTATGCTCTTATTTTCATAGTAATCAAGCAAATTGCAATCAGAGCAGACCAATAGCTGGTAAGTAGGCCAAGGTTATGGTACAAAATGATGCTTGTAGCTTTACTGTACAACTAGCAGAAGCTAGCACCAGCAATGGTTCATAAAGTGGCAGCAACAATGCAGAGGGTGGAAAATATTCTACATTGTACTACATCATTTTAGGCTTAAAGACATGGCTGTAATGTCCAATATTGACAATCAAAGCAGTGACAATAAAAATGACAGATTTTTGCAAACTTAAAATGTTTATTCAAAGTCCCTCTTAATTACCACCAGACCTGTCGGGCGCTGACGGATTTCACAGCCTCTCTTCTGATGACTGTAACTCCTGATCAGTGTGTGCTATTGAAGGCATTCAGTTGATTCTGAAAGCAGATAAATTGGGCTTTTCAACAATATAATGTTTATTACAGTAAAGTACAAACGTTGAATCACAGGTGAGGTTTCACCTCTACACCTGAAAAAAAGGGAGCGCTTCTCCTCACCGTCACTCCTGAATCCAGTGCCGGTGCCTTGTAATTTACCTTTGACATATTTTATTATTTCTTTACCTTGTGTGCTGAGAGTGCTGTAAATCAGAGTCAGATTCCTCATACCTGAAGCTGTTCTGAATCTGATCATTCTATTTCATATTTGATCAATAGCAGTTACACCTCCATGCCCTGTCTGAACAGGTGAGCCACCTGTTTAATAGCTGATCACCAGCTCAAATAGCTGTAAATCACTGCCACTCCTAAACTGATCAGATTATCCTATCAATAAAGAATCACAGATGCCGGGTATAAGCCCCATTTATTATTGTTTAATGGTTTACATTGATTTATGATGATGTTTTACTGAAGAAATAACTTTGAATTTGCTTGTATTTTGAGCTATCTGTGTTGCCATCGTTGAGTTATGCATCCCCCCCCCCATGATACTGCAGCAAGCAGGACGTTCACCTGTGGTGAAGTCCTCTTTCTGTTATTGCAAAGTTTACTTAATGTTGTAAACTAGGAAAGCTGGGGAGAAAATAAAAGTTTATATCGTCTGAAGACCTATATGCATTTCTAGCCTTTTAAAATAACAAATATGGTGTACGTGATTAAATGTCAGGTTATTAAATATTGTTATTGCACTGAAATGAAAACAAAAAACAATCAAAGTGGGAAATAATCATTAAAAAGTAAAATGGCAATTTATTAGTCAATAATATATAAACTACTACTAATAATATATAAACTAAATAAACTATTAATCAATAATATATTAAGAATGAAATATCAATGTAAATGGACCCTCGTGCACCGGTTAATTTCGCTGCTCGTTCCTCTTGTAGCATATCAATGAACATAAATAATGAACTTAACTCTTCTCATTTCTGAGTATCTCCCCAGGAAATCCATCTGACATTATATGGCACCTAAGTGCTTCAGGCTTAAGTTTTATGACTGGCAGAATAAACAGATAAGACCAGTTCCTCCTCTCTGACCCAAGAAACTCCAGGACATACACCAGGAGGAGGAGTTTTATTGCCCCACATTCCTGCTTTAATCCTGCCAGACACATCCAAAGCTTAATGTGGCCTCTTCCTTTCTCCCTGCCTGGAACAGAACATTACATTAAGATTTTAATGGTTAACTATGCTTTCATTCCTCAGCTACTGTCATATAAGTATCACTGTTACAGTGTCAAAGATCAGTCTCCACATAGATCCTCTTCCTTTTCCTCCTTCTGATAAGGACTAAATGTGACATGTGGGATTGGTTGTGGATTAAGTCTACAGACACAATCATACATAGATCTGCATGTTGTAGTACACCTTCCTATATGCTCTGATATCATGGTTCATCTGTGTTGGTTAATTTGATTCAATTGGTCAAGTTTTGTTCTGTGGTTTCCTACTATAGGTTGTTTGGTGTCATTTTACAGCTGAGAGAGGGAGCTTTCACATAGAGAAACTTTAATAAAGTAAAACACAGCAGTATTAACATTAAATAAGTTAAAAGAATATCATCTCAGTTAACTTGGTGGATGGGGAGGGACCAGTGGTCACACCCCCACTGGACCTTCAACAAAGATCATAAAAAGCCTCAGCTGGTCTGAGTGCTCTCTCTACTCTTCTTCAGTCCTTCAGTCAGTCAAGTTCTGGTCTTCATCCTCTCCACTGCATCTCTGTTCTCCCTCTCCCACATGCTGGGAGGGGGAGGGAAACAATTATTATTTCTGTTAGTAGCCTGGTCATTTAGTTTGTCAAACTAATCATTTATTATTAGTTATTTTCTGTGACAGTAGTAGTCTGGTTATAGTTTGTCAAATAAACATCTCATTTATAAAGAACTTGGTTATTTGATTTGTGTGTGTATATAAAGTAATTGAATCACTGTACACTAGGTCAAGAACTCCCTGAGATTAAGAGACTCTATTAATAAGTTTTCCCTGTTTTAGCAAAACTGGGCGGCGCCTCTGATAATTTCTACTATTAAAGGTAATTTTGGTTTATGATCAATAACTTAAAGGTATTGTTTATAAATACATAATTTGATATTAATTAATGATTGACTAATCTGCTCTACACTATTTATGCTACAATGTAGTGAAATAGTTTCTGTTCGTAGTTTAGTCATGTAGTTTGTCAAATAAACATCTAGTTTGATAAAGAAGTTGGTTATTTGATTTGTGTGTGTCTATAAAGCAAATTGAATCACTGGACACGAGGTCCAAGAATCTCAAGAGCTGCCTTAGGTTAAGAGACCCTATCATATCAAATCTGCAAGTTTTCCCTGTTTCCACAAAACTGGATGGTGTCTGTGTGAATCAATAACTTAAGAGTTATTGATTATAAATACTGATGTTACACAAATGAATGACTGATTATTCATGTGCTACAGGGAGCGTCTTTGTGCTCAGTGATCCCTGTCAGCTTCTTTCTGTGCACTCATCAGCCTGTCTGCCTCCACTGACTAGTTGTTCACTGCTCTTGTAGATATTTCTGCAGTATTGAGCTGCTCCCTCTGCAGGAGCTTACTGACCCTACAAAATAAGAAATAAGTCAAGGCTGCATTGTGTTAACATTTATTTGAGTTTGCATGCAAAGTGTAATTGTACTCTCATTCCATGTTAGCTGGTTGGACTAGCTACCCTTCCTGTTAGCGCTGCCCGCCATGGTAGTGGAGGTTTGACTGAGCAGAGTTATAAGTACTTCAGAAGTACTTATTTGTGCTGAAAGAAATTCTGATTCTGGTTCTGATTGTCCCACCGAGGAGACGATACACTCCACTCTTTGTAAGACTGCAGCTGTCTTACAGGGACAAGTTTCCTTCTCCGTACTGGTTGTGAGACTGAACAAAGCTCACCTGAATTGTGAAGGTCATTCTGAGAGGCGTGACTAACCACCCACTCCTGCTCCACCCACTCCTGGTCCACCTACTCATGCTCCACCTACTCATGATCCACCCACTCATGCCCCACCTACTCATGATCCACCCACTCATGCTCCACCTACTCATGATCCACCCACTCATGCTCCACCTACTCATGATCCAACCACTCCTGCTCCACCTACTCGTGCTCCACCTACTCATGATCCACCCACTCCTGCTCCACCTACTCATGATTCACCCACTCATGCTCCACCCACTCATGATCCACCCACTCCTGCTCCACCTACTCATGATCCACCCACTCATGCTCCACCTACTCCTGGCCCACCCACTCATGCTCCACCTACTCCTGGTCCACCCACTCCTGCTCCACCTACTCATGATCCACCCACTCCTGGTCCACCTACTCATGATCCACCCACTCCTGCTCCACCCACTCCTGCTCCACCTACTCCTGGTCCACCCACTCCTGCTCCACCTACTCATGATCCACCCACTCATGCTCCACCTACTCCTGATCCACCCACTCCTGCTCCACCTACTCATGATCCACCCACTCCTGATCCACCCACTCCTGGTCCACCTACTTCTACTCCACCTACTCCTGATCCACCCACTCATGATCCACCCACTCATGCTCCACCTACTCCTGATCCACCCACTCCTGGTCCACCCACTCATGATCCACCCACTCCTGATCCACCCACTCATGATCCACCCACTCATGATCCGCCCACTCATGCTCCACCTACTCCTGATCCACCTACTCCTGATCCACCCACTCATGCTCCACCTACTCCTGGTCCACCCACTCATGCTCCACCTACTCCTGATCCACCCACTCCTGGTCCACCCACTCATGATCCACCCACTCCTGATCCACCCACTCATGATCCGCCCACTCATGCTCCACCTACTCCTGATCCACCTACTCCTGATCCACCCACTCATGCTCCACCTACTCCTGGTCCACCCACTCATGCTCCACCTACTCCTGATCCACCCACTCATGATCCACCTACTCCTGATCCACCCACTCATGCTCCACCCACTCATGCTCCACCTACTCCTGATCCACCCACTCATGCTCCACCTACTCCTGGTCCACCCACTCATGCTCCACCTACTCCTGATCCACCCACTCATGATCCACCTACTCCTGATCCACCCACTCATGCTCCACCCACTCATGCTCCACCTACTCCTGGTCCACCACGAATGAACTTGGCTCCATCTCGTGGCCAATTTGGTGAACTGAGTTTGATGGTTGCAGTATTCAAACTTTCCATGTGTGCATGGTAGCTCTGATACATAATTAGCTAAAACTAACACTGAACTCTGGACATAGAACTTCTCAAACAAACAATCACAACAATTTCTCACTAATACTTGTCAAGGATACTGAATAAAATCACAACAACAGTAAAATAATCATAAAGATTTCTTACTACTAACTGTAAATGATACTGAGTAAAGCTTCTACTAAACTGGCATTTATAATACATCATTCAATCACAAACAACCAACTAAACTAAATCATTTTTAATCTACCTTTTTCCTGTTAGCTCTCAATTGTCATAACAACTTTATACAAAAAACCCAAAACAAAACAATTTGATTGATTTACATGAAATAATCAACTACAACTAACAACAACAGTAACAGAGGCAGAAGAATTGAATTGAAAAGCTGTATGTATGTATGTAATGCATCCCCTCTTGCTTGTCTTGCACATCTTCCTGCTCTCCGCTAACATACATATTATAAATCAAACATGTCATCTCCTGCAGCAAAACTCATCCACCCATACAGATGTAGAATCCATTGACGCCTCTGAGAATTTGGACATAGTAATAGCAGATTTGACTGAAGATTTATTCCCAGGTTATGCAAATAAACCCAGAGTGCCACTCACCAAGAACTCATACAGTAACAACTAAAATATGCATTTCCTACTGAAAATGTGTGGGAATACTGTCAGCTGAAGCTATGCTGCTCATGCTGAATGCTGCTTAGCTTAAGCTAATCTGCTAATGCTGGGTTGAATGTTTTGGGAAGGTGAAGTAGAATAAATTTTGAAAAAATATGAATGTATAATTTGTTTAATTGAATTTAAAAGTTGAATGTTGAAAATGTGTGAAATTAATTTAAAAGTTGAATGTTGAAAATGTGTGATGTAGCATAAACCACACTTTTTAGATATTAAAGCTGCAATCCATGATGCTGTTCAGAAACACTTTTTGTTCTACTGGGTGAAATGCTCCTTCTACCCTGAGAGCAGTCAATACATGATGTGTTCAGAAAAAGGAAGGGAAAGAATCAGACCTCTGTGGCAGCTACAGGACTGTAAAAACTCTGACCAATCAACTGACACTCAGAGCGAGATGAGAGAACCAATCATGTGTCATCCTGCTCATGTCCCTCCCTCCTCCCTCGGCAGGGTGGAACGAGCGAGCTGGGTTGTCGCTGATCAGCTGGCCTATTGGTCACCGGAGAGACTTGGGTCGCACATTGGTGGCGATGGCTGGACGCTGACTGGCTTTCGGTGGCAGATGGTGTCGTACAAATTATTCGGATAATACATTCATTAAATCTCGTTTGGCCAGAAGGGTATCGTCTTGACGTTAACTCCAAATAAAAGAAATGAAAACATTGAAATGAAAGCACTGTTGCTTTTTAGACTAAACTTGACTGATCAGATGTTAAAAATTAACACGTAGACATAACCAAATAACAGAGAGCGAGAATAAAAAAAGAACTAATGAGACATAAATGAAGACTGGAAAAACGAAAGACAACAGCTAAAAGACAACTGAAGTCTGGAGATTTTTGGTTTCTATTATTCTTGAGAAGTAGTGGAATTGGGAGGAGTTAAGCGATCCTTCCTCTCTTTTCACTTTTAATTCATATGTAAGTGAATTGAATATAATCTACTCGTTAACTTATGAATCACATATTCACTTCCACTATAAACCAAACAAATTATCACCTTAGTGTTAAGCACGTGATGAGACATTTGATAATCACCAGTTTTCGCAAATGTTATAAGCAGATTATTATCACATAACTTTAAGACGTAATGTATCTCATTATGTAGTTTACCAAACTAAACAAGATTAAACAGGATTAATTCAACCATGCTAACAAAGAAAAACAATATATTATAATTACTAAGTTATTAACTTTGAACACAACTTTGCATAAAGTTCACAGATGAAATGTCAAAAGATTATATGGAAGATTTACCTTCATTGTCCACTAGATGGCAATGTGGCTCCATGATAGAATTTATCTTAAAACAACTCACTTGTAACTCAGTGACACATACTGCTTCAGGGGTCAAAAAAGGATCAAAATTCATCTTTTCATTTGAGGACTAATTTTTATCCAACTCATATCATGTCTAGATACTCATAACCTTTTATTTTACATTACATAGAGAACTTCATCCACAAAATCTGAGTGTTTTCACATCTGTGAGCCAGTTTTATGGCTTTCTTCTTTTTCTTCTCTGGGGTCCATGAACACATCACAGATAAGAGCGATGGAGGTGTGGAGGTCACTGTGTGTGTGTGTGTGTGTGTGTGAGAGAGAGAGAGAGAAAGATTTGGGAGAAGAAAACACATAAAGTTGCAATTCAATTGTAAGGAATGTGTTATTGAATTGAAGAATTATTTGATATTCTGTAATACATGCAGGTACAAAAAGAGAAAGGAGAAGGGACTTTTAAAGTCTATCGGAGAGTTAACTGCTAAACAGCGACAAAAAAAAAACAAAGAGCAAAGTGGAATGAAAACTCAAAGAGGTACAAGACAGGGTTTTTCCTGTGTTCAAATTTCCGTGGCGGCCGCCTCCAGCTATTTTTGTACCACCCCTAGCCAGAGCGATTGATATTGCTCAACACAGCTCCAGCTGTGTTGACTGGCGATTGATGTCCCTCTCTGCGGCAGCATGTATTTTAACTGCAGTTGCAGCGTTGCGCCACTATCAACAACAGTGCACCCGAAAGACCTGAAGCAACTACCGAAGAAGAAAGAGATCGAATCGTGTTAGTTAGCGGAAAAAAAACTGGGCGGCCATACGCAAATTTGAACGCAGGAAAAACCCTGCAAGAAGAAGAAAAAATGCCTCCAGACAATTCTGAACGACAGCCCCCCATCTGATGTCTCCGGCACAGATGACCAACTCCTACAGTCCAGACCAGTGCTACAGCCCAGGGACGAAAATGACAGGATTGCACAATCCTATAATAAGGTGTTATTGCTTTTATATCTCAGCACTCACCCAATCAACCTATCGATCACTCACTTGCTGCTCTCTCCATCACTGTCATTCCTTTCTTTTTCACTCACTCACTGACTCACTTTCTTACTCAGTCACTCACTCACTCTCTGACTCACTCAGTCAGTCACACTTTGTCTTACTCAATCACTGTCTCACTCTCTTCCAGGAGGACACGCCATCAACCGGAGGAACTCAGACCATTAGTGATGCAACACAATCACCCTCTGGTCCAATGACAACACCTAAAAGAACAATGTCCACAAAGGAAAAACTCAAGCTAACTAAAAAACTGAAGATCACACTGACAAAGCTCGAGAAGAAAAACAAGGAGCTCGACAATCTGAGAAAAAAAATAAAACGTCTTGAAGCAAAGAATGCACAAAGGAAGCTGGCAGACAAAAGGAAGGTTACACAGAACAGACGCCACAACATGAGAAGGCAGATCCATACATTCCTTCACAGAGATGACATCACGACCGTGATCAATGGAAAAACTGGAGAAATCAGGAGAAATGGTGCAATCTAGACTAGAGAATCTCCACAAGGTCTTTCTGAGTGAAAATCCCTCTATGAAGATTTCCCGCTCACAGTTCTGCAAGCATCGTCCATTCTGGATTGTGAGCCCAAAAGTACAGGAAAGGGAGACTTGTGTCTGCAAACTACATGAAAACTTCACATCCAAAGTGAAGAAGTTGCAGCAGCTTGGATTAATAGATTCCAATAAGCCGGCAGACCTGGTCACATTAACTGTGTGTGACTTGAGCAACATCAACTGCGCGTAAAACCGTTGCAACACCTGCAAAGACAACCCATTGCCAGTTGTGATGGACCCAGCCACAAAGAACAACATGATGAGATGAAATGAGTGGGTGACAAAAACATCACCATACTGGAAAAAATCTCCTGATGGTATTGAGGTTGAAGGCAAGCACACCACTCTGGAAAAGAAAGCGGTCAGCCTGGAAAAACTGGTGGAGCAAATAAAGAACGACCTGCCACGTTTCAAGGTTCACCTCTTCAACATAGCACACCAGTTCAGAGAGATCAGGCGGCTGAAAGAGAGATTGGTGGAAGATGAAGGAGTTGTACATTTTGACTACAGTGAAAATTACAACTGTAAGTGGAGCAAGGAAATAAAGGACACTCACTTTGGTGGAGGTCACAAACAGGTTACTTTGCATGCTGGTGTCCTGTATGTGAGTGAGGGACAGCCGGAAGCCTTTGCCCACGGTATCCAGCAGTCTAAAGCACGATGCTGTAGCGACGTGGGCACACCTTGATCCAGTGTGGCAGCATATAAAATCCAGTCACCCCACAGTAAAACATGTCCACCTGGTGTCTGATGGGCCAACTTCCCAATACCGCAACAAGGTTTGTCATGAGCAATAACTTTTAGACTGATATTGATTGGTCAGAATTTTATAAATCCATCAGTAAAACATGAGAAAGACAAAAATACCCCATATTTACACTCACTCACTGTCACTCACTTTCTGACTCACTCTCAACATTCAACCTCTCTATCTTTCTCTCCCGCCATCCCCAGGTCTCCTTCTATTTGGCATCCACAGTGCCTTTCATAAAGGGTTTCAAGTCTGTGACCTGGAATTTTACAGAGGCATCACACGGGAAAGGTGCTCCAGACAGCGTTGGAGGAGCACTGAAAAATCTTGCCAACAGGCTGGTAGCCTATGGAACGGACATACCTGATGCTGAAGCCTTGCTGCACAACCTGTCAGAGCAGAGTTCAGTGAAACACTTCAAGGTGACTGAAGAGGACATTGAAACATTTGGAGAGTTAGTGCCCCCACTCTGAAAGTACATCAGGTAAGGTATCACTCAGTAAACAATCAGATTATGATGATTCCCATTATGTTCACTGAATAAATGTGCAACGTTACTCATATTTTTCTGTTGTTTTTTTTTCAGCTTATTGCAACAGAACCAGGGAAGATCAGAGTGAGGGATGTCTCATGCTTCTGTAAGCCTGCATGTGATTGCTATGCTCCAAAAGAAGTCATTCTCAAAGAAGAGACGGAAAATAGGGACTCTCTTGGAGTTGGGCAATGGGTGCTCGTTAAGTATGACGGATGCCTGTATCCTGGTATTGTAACACAGGTAGGAATGTGTAGCTGTTAAGTGACGTCAAGGTTTAAAGATTATTACATTGTAATGAGATGGTAATTTCTCTTCACACCATGTCGTGCCACAGTCTCCTGCGGCAGAGTGTGATGCTCTCCCGGCCGAAGCGATATCACATTTGCTGTATATGGAAATATTTGGATGGGCATGAGTGATAACTTCAAATTTTATTTCTGTACAGGAGCTATTTGTGAAGTCTGTCAATAAAAAAATATGAATGTTTACACTATGTGGCTATTCTGAACTATTAATAGAACATGCATGAAAAAAACAAAAGGTCTACCTTTCATACATATTCAGTAATCATCAATTGAAAATGTGTGACGGTAATGAACTTATTCGGTCAGTGACTCAATAAAACATTCCAAAATGTATTAAAAAACATGTATTGATCATTCATTTTAATTGAGACAGTTAGTTGAGACCCTGCTTGCTACTAATGAGAGAAAAAACTAGCAAAATTGACCTAAAATAGTTTTTGCAAAAGTTAGGACAATTTCGTGAGAATCACCCAGCTGGGATAGACTCCAGCCCCCAAATACAGCTTACATGTTGATGTATCAGCATTAATACTCCAATAATATACTGATACAATATGAACTGGAGCAGGTACTTTAAAATTCTGAGAAATTTTTGTAGAACAGATGTTAGTATTGACAGAAGCTAACGTATTGATGTTTACGATGGTTCTGACCAGAACCAGGAAGAAAGACCATATTTCTCTGGTGTTAGCCTCTCTGCACTGGCTCCCTGTAAAAATCTAGAATAGAATTTTAAAATCCTCCTTTCCCCTCACCTACAAGGGAGCACTTAATGGTCAGGCACCCATCTTATCTTAAAGAGCTAATAGTGCCTTTATAATCCTGCTAGAACTCTCACAGCTCTCAGAATGCCCAGGACTACTAAGCGGTTCCTAGAGGTTTATAAAAGTAGAATGGGAGGCTAGAGCTTTCAGTTACTGGGCAAGCTCCTCTTCTGTGGAACCAACTCCCTCTTTCAGTCCGGGAGGCAGACACCATCCCCTTATTCAAAGAGTAGGCTTAAAGTGACTCTTCCTTTTTTGATAGTGCTTATAGTTAGGACTGATCCAAGGTTGACTCAGGCTGCCTTGGATCAATCCTTAGTTAGGTGCTGCTATAGGTCCCTAGACTGCCAGGGGACTTCCCTCTGACACACCTGAGCTTCTCTCTTCTTCTTCATTTGGATGCACTCCCATTAAGCTCATTTCACTAACTCATCTTCTCCCCGGAGTTCCCTGTGCTCCCAGCTCCCAGGTGTCCAGTGAGCTGAGGGCTACTTGTTGGAGAAGGAGGTGGTGTCATCCAGGCTCTTCTGTCTGTCCTGATGGTGGTGAGATGGAGAAGAGGTGATGCTGCTCAGGTTGTATCTTTTAGAGGTAGTGGAGAAGAGGTGATGTGTTTCCCTCTTCCTCCCTTTAACACATGCTGCAGATTAGTTTTGTGCCTCGTAGTCCCTGTAAGCGTTCTCATCTCACACAGGTATCCACGGATCCAGTCTCACCTGGTGGAGTAGTGGTTGTGTGCAGACTCAGTCAGGCTTCTATCTTCTGGTTCTGGAGTGGCGTGGTGGTGGATATGAGGTCATCCTGTGGAGGTTTCTACCTGTTTGGGTGTGGTGGAGTGGAAGATGTACCTTGCCCAGGCTTCTTTCTGGTGATGAAGTAGCGTTGTTGGGAGAGGGACGACATGCTTCTCATCCTTTGCTGATAGCTTGATGGTATGCTCTTTCAATCCCCTTGGACACTCTCATATAATTCTATATATACACACTGTATATTAGCTGTTGTTATATTGATATTTGGAGCATTTCCATACAATTTTGTATGTTAGTGTTAATGTGTTTTCATTAAGTTGTTATTCTGTACACATGGCATCTATTGCACGTCTGTCCATCCCTGGAAGAGGGATCCCTCCTCTGTTGCTCTTCCTGAGGAGTTTCTTCCGCTTTCTTTTCCCTGTTAAAAGGTTTTTTTGAGGGGAGTTTTTCCTTAGTCGATGCTTTGAGGTCATTTATGTAAAGGACAGAGGTGTGTCATATCCTGTACAGATTGTAAAGCCCAATGGCGAGGCAAATTCATAATTTGTGATATTAAAGGGCTATACAAATAAAGTTGACTTGACTTGACCATTGAGCTAACAGACCATTGGTGAAATGTGTTTTGGTAATAATAATAATAGCTGGTTAATAGAGTGCTGCTTACTTTATGTATTTGTGTACTTTACTTGATGCCGATAACTGATGGATCAAGCTAGCTCAAAAGTTTTGTCTTCACTTTCTCAGGTGAAATGAGCAGCGTGTCTTCTGTTAAACACTTCAGTTGTGTTCCGTTCTGTTCCTAATCTGCTTTGACTCTGTATTCTAATCTGCTTTGATCTGTATTTCTAAATCTGCTTTGATCTGTCTGCCTTTTGATCTGTATTCTAATCTGCTTTGATCTGTAATTCTAATCTGCTTTTGAATCTGTTACTGTACCTTCTATTATCCATTTGCACATTCGAGTTACCAGACAGCATAAAGTAACTAAGTATTGTCAAAAAATCAATAAGTGCATTATTACACATTAATGTATCTTAATGCATAATGCATGTATACACACACACACACACACACACACACACACACACACACATCAGTCTAGTGTCCAGTGAGCCAAGTCCAGTTAACAACAGAGACAGAGGAGAGTCTAAGCAGGTCAGTTTTTATCCAGACAATGTTAGCTAAGGATTATTTCTGAAGGCTGTGACTGAGATAAGAATTGTTAGGAAAAAGCAGGTGGTTTATCTCTCCTTATAGGGTACTTGTGATTGCTTTTCCTTACTTCAAATGTGGATGGTACTTTCCCTAGATGCTTCCTTCACTCCTACCCAGGCAAATGGTGCGTGTCTGAGTCTTCTCCGTGCTTTACCCCACAGGGCCCACAGAGACAAATGGTACTATGCTCGTTTCTTTGCACTTTACCTCTCTGTTAGATGGTACTTATTCTAGTTCTTCCACAGTACTCCACTATTTGAAAGGTACATACAATCCTTTCCCTACTATAAAGCAGTATTAGGCTTGACCAACAAGTGTCTGACTCCCAAGGCAGGTTGCTCTACCTTTCACCTGCTCTCCTGTGTGGTCTTAGATGAGAGGAAGAGATGTGAGGAGATCCAAAAGTGAAATCACTTTTAATGATTTCAGCAAGTCAAAAAGTGTAATTTACAGATCTGGGTGTTGGATCGCACAAACAAAAAACTAGATGAGGCTTAGCTCAAGCCCCTCGCACAAACTATTTTCAATCTTTATGCAGCTGACAAGTGTCACTTTCTAACCAGGCGTTGTCTTGGGTCTTCGGGATGTTGGATGTCATCAGTTCCTCATTGGTTGATAATATTTGGTGCAAAAAGAGCGTCCCGAGAGCATACTGAGACCTCAAAGTGTTGTGTGTGCCCACGGAATATCTCATTAAGAGAATAAGGACATTCCCACCTTCCTCTGAATCTCTGTTCTTTGTCTGAAAACCATGAAACTACTTTTTATTCATTAGGGGTGTAGCGATTCGTTTTAACAGCGATTGATTAGTATCCGCGATTAAGTGGTTGCGATTCGATTCCAGGGCGATATTGGTTCATTTGAATGATCTGATCTGAAATGATTCAGTGCCTTGAAATGTCGATTCAATGCTTATTAGCCAAAAATTCAACCAGTGTGACTGAAATAAATACCTGGATACTGGGCAGTGCGGGTGAAGTGTCACAATTCCTGTTGTTTTTCTTATGCAGAATCTGAATCAGGTATGAATTAACTATGAAACAAACATGTAAACAACAGCTGATGCCAAATGCATTCAATTTTATTTGAACAAAGTGCATCCAAACTTGAATCAATAGGAAGTGCAGTAAGTGAAACCAGCATTTTTTTCAACAGTAGATTTATCTGCTACTTCTGATTTTGTTTTCAACATAAAAAGACACAATATTGTGTTGAAAATAAAGTGCAACCAACATCTCTTCCAGGTTGAGATTAACGAGTAGGTTTACCTGCTACTTTGTTTTCAACATAGAAGTAACAAATACAACATTAACATCAAAAATAAAATTACAACTAACACCTTTTTCAGGTTGAATGAGCAGTGGTTGAACCTGCTCACAGCTCCTTTAATAAACAAACAGCTGTGCACTAATACAAAGAGTCAAGTCTCACAAACTGGTCTTCAATGACTACAGATTTTTAAAATATCAACTGATCAACATGATCTGGCCTTGACACTTCTCTGTAGTTCACTATGTCGCCAGCTGTACTAAGAAACTCGCTCTGCTGGCACACTGGTGCCAGAATACCTGAGTAGCGTTTGCAAGGGTTAGAAAGTAGAGTAGCTCTTTTCCTGAACTCTCCACCACTTCATGGCATTTCAGTCAATGGCAATGCATCTTTGCTGTTACCTTATCACCTCTGCTCTGGCTGTCTCGCTTGTGGATTTTCTTTCTCTTTGGGTGAAGGAATCTCCAAACAGCGCATCCAAAACTTCTTCTTGGGAGGTGACCTGCCAGGCTACCACAACATAAGAGCTTTATTTCAAAATATAGTTGTGTTTCTCATTTCCCATTAATACAAAACAAGAACAATCTATTGTTGTTATCAAATGAAACACACCTGTGGTCTCTTCCTTGAATCCTGACAGCTTTGTGCTTGAGCCTCCTCGTCTTCCTCCTGACTTTCCATTGTATCTATGGATATAAGAGATGTGTGAACTGTTAAAATTTCTGCTCTGTAGACTACACACAGAAATGTATACAAAGATAAAACAACAGATGAGAGTTGAGAGAGAGAGAGGGACAACTGAAAGGAGAGAGAAGAGAAACAAGAGCAGGAAAAGGAGAAAAAGGATTACCTGGTGGAACACTTCTGCCTCAAGAACCAGTTTTTAAATGAACCTGTTCTCTGTCCTCTTTCCAGGTAGGGCAGTTCTTTAAATGTCATTAAGGTCCCAGCGCTGCTGCTGTTTAAGAACAAGAATATGCATTGTATTATTAAATTAAGTTGCAACTGATGACCACTTCCTCATGCACAAAATAGTCAGTAGATTAAACTTTAGTATGTTTTTAAAAGAAATATAGCTATTATTAGAGATAAATATATTACAGATATTCTGTTAAGTTTTCAACTTAACTCAAATTAAAACGAAAATGCAGTGTGTGTTTTACAATCAGTTGAGTAACCTAAAATATTAACTACAGTAACTAAGATTGCAATTAGAGCCCAAATTATTTACACCTATGTTGAGAGCATCTTGGGTGCCTCTGTGGCGTGTGGACAGGTCATCAGCCATCACCCTCTTAATCTCTGCAGCCAAGGGTTGAGTCGTCTTCACGTGGCTGCCTTAGGTGTTTCAGCAGTTTGGCTTGAAGGAGCAATTACAGAGAGAGTTGGCTGGTCTTCCTCTTTTACATCAGTGAGTTGCCATTTTGACAGGACCCATCAAATGAACAATGTCCTCCATGTTGGCAATGTCACTCTCACTTAGCATGCCTACATCTGTGACACCCACACGCCAGATCCTTGGACATCAGAGTTGCCATTACAGCTGGCTGTTGTTCAAAAACGTTCAAGCATGTTGAATGAACTGTTCATCTGGTGATTATGTCCTGGATCAGTTTATGTTTTGGTAAATCCATCAGCTTTTGTTTTCCGTAGGGCGTGACATGCAATTGGGCTGCGGTGAAAATATCCAACAATTTCGCCTCTCCCAACAACCTGGGCTTACGGTCCACCCCCAAACCCGCGTGCGAGGCAAGGTTGAGTGTGTGTCTGAAGCAGTGTCTTAATGGACTGAACTGGGCTTCTGCACTGGCCACAATCATGCTCTGGCGTTATCTGTGGCGATGGCAGGATTGCTTGTCTGAGATTTTCCCTCCGTGCAGGCTTCACGCCAATGCGCGCAATATTTTTATCAGTATGGGCCTCAGTTAAAACTCTGGTTTGCAGAACAAAGTCTTCATTTTCCACTCCTGATCAATGTGATGAGAGGTAATTGTCATACCGCTTGATTTGAGCATGATGTCCAGCCATCCGTCAGATTATAAGCTACTGGATTTCAGCTTGAGAGAAGCGACAGCTTCACATCAGTCTTAATACCGTTATTGCAATGCAGGAATAACCTTTCCGAGAGGTGTGTCGGCTCGGTATCTGATGCCGTGAAACCAACGTTGAATCATTTCACAGAACCCCAGTTTTTCCAACCACACTGTAGGGCCGCATGTCTTTGCAGATAAAACTCTGCAATTGTTGCGTGATGTTTTTAAGCCCGAGCTGGTGGCCAAGTCTCTGACTAAACTTATGCTAGCGAGGCCTGAGGCTTCTGCAGAGGTCATGTTACCTTGCTGCTGCTGCGGGAGGCAGCTACAAGAGGTGCCTGGGCGTTAGGCATTCTGTGAAATCCCATGGGCCTTGGTAGGTGGTTGGAGAGATTTAATTTGTGTTGCCGTTGTATTTTACTTGGAAAACTTTACATATCCTGCAAACAGCGGCGACTTATTTAAAACATCTTACGTCTTTGCAAGAAGCCAAAGTGTTTCCACACACACTGGACACTGGTGGCCAAGCGAAAAATTTCACGCTCAGCAGCTTCTCCCCGCCATCTGCCATGTTGTGGTGTCTGCTGGCGCTTGGTAATGACGTTTCACACAGGAGCGACACGTGCGTTGCGTCTTTCAAAAAACATACCCATAGTTTGCCGTGTTTAAGTCCTATGCATTATTTCCTAGTATCATTACAAGCGATGGATTACATTTTGAAAGCGATGTTTGATCGATGCTCGTCGTCCAGAAGCCAACTTGCCGAGCACAGATGTCGATGTAGTTGGCTCATAGAAATACAAATCGATACATCGATGGAATGGATGAATAATTACACCTCTACTATTCATTATACATAATAAAGCATTTCCAACATATTTATCAGAATAAAATAGTAAACCTCACAACTAGCTAAAAACTGTATATGACCAGATACATCATAACGATTATAAGTGTGTATAATTAAAACAAACCATAACTAGTAAACATGTCTGTGCCAAAACAAATCCTTAAAATAGCACAAGCATGACCTTCCCTCACATCTCAGCAGGGCCTATCTATCATGTTAGGGAGAAAACAGAACCTCTTTTTTCCGCTGTGTAAACCTTCCCTATTGTCTCCTGGAGATACATAACTGCAATGAGCACAAAGTGTGGTTACAAAATGCTTCCCGGAAGTGTACAGGCTGAATCAACAGAGTCTGGAAAAAGAATGCATTGTAATTTTACCATGCACTCTGGTGAGAAAAGACCTAGGTGATAGGATGAGAATAATGTGACCTTAAAAAAGAGAAATAATTCCAGTCTGCAGCTTTTATGTGCAGCTGAAAAATAATCTTTTAGCGATGCACTCTGGTTATATGATTTTTAAACTTAGGCTAATAAAAGTATAGCTACAATCTAACTAAATGCATACACAAAATCTAACACTAGCTTCTGGTAGTTGTACAGTAAGCGACAAGCATCATTTTGTACCATAACCTTGGCCTGCAGCTATTGGTCTGCTCTGATTGAAATTTGCTTGATTACTATGAAAATAAGAGCATAGTTAATATAGCTGAATCATGATTAACAAATGCTTCATGCTATCAGTTAAGACATACTGTATCTATACAGCTACCTGTAGACCATATCTTTTTTCATGTTTTTAGCCTTCATGTCAACTTAGCTGTATAAAAACAGATACAATAATTATGGACATGTATAATAGGAGGGCAATTTCCCCTATTTAAGATGGTACAGTCAAGGCAAAGACCCTAGCAGTAGGCTAATTAGCGATTAACACTCCTGATTAGCATACTAATAAACATGAATTTGGTCGTAAAAAATATTTAGCTTATAAGACAGGCAGTACATTACCGCCAGAATAGGCGATGTTGCACTAAACATTTCAACCATTTATGACAAATATTCTATCACTTCACAGGCATAAACAGAAAGGTAGAATACAGATAATGCTAGCTTGCTAAATAATGACAAGTTAGCGTTACCTACCGTCTCCACGGGCACAATTCACCTTCATGCAGAGACAATTTTATCTTTGCATTTATTTGGCGTAGCTATGTATTCTTATCTCAGTCAGCAGCCTTCCAGAAATGTACTTAGCTAACATAGGTCATCTTATCTCAGTAGTACCCAGCAACGCTGTGGCCTTTCGATATCATCAAACAGAAGGAGTACATGTTGCCAGCATCTCCTCAACCGACAACAATAAAACTATAAAAAACCATGTTCAGTTGAAAAAACTTGTTAAAAGATGTTGCCAACATGTGAATGTTGAGGTTACTTTCATCCGCCTGTACGCCCCACTTGAAAATTCCCTCTGCAAGCAGAGATTCAAGCTTTTTCTACAGTTTAACACGCTGTAGAGTTCAAATTTACACTGCATGTCTGGGTAAAAACTGACCTGCTTAGACTCTCTGTCTGTTTGTTTAACTGGACTGCTCACTGGACACTAGACTGATGTGTGTGTGTGCGTGGTGTGTATACGTGGGGGTGTGTGGGTGTGTGTGTGTGTGTGAGATTGATAATGCGTCAGCAATCACACAGTGATGCTGTAGTTGATGGAGAGATGTACGAGAATATCATTCAATTCACATTACCCTCACTATAATTTTCCAATTCCCTTCGACCAAGGCCACCCTATGATAAAGTCTAGACACGCCTCTGGTGTGTCTACTATCCACACATTAAATATGTGCCTGTCCAAGATTCATGTTGCAAATGCACATCAAGACATGCACTTCGGTGTATCGCTGTGAAGATTAAATCAGAGTTCGGGCTTTTTTATTTTGAAAAGGACAGTCATAGCCACAGCTTCCTGTGAGGAAACAAAGCAATTCCTCTGGAGTTTGGAGGCTTTTATTCTGAAAACAGAGTCTGATTCACAGCAGTTAATCTATGTGGATCCCCACTGACACACATCAACATCTATTCACACTCTGCCACTGGGATTATAAGCTGACCTGCCCACTTACCTCTCAAGTTAAAAAAACTGTAAGAAGAGTAGAGTTTAGATTTTTGGATGTGAAGGATGCTATGGTCATGCAGGTGCATGCACATCACCCACTCCTGCTGTCCACCCCTGCATAGCTTCAACACCTCGTGGGGCAACTCCCTATGAAAAGTCTAGGCACGCCCCTGGTTTGTCTCCCCACACTGGCTCTCACTGCCTGCCACTGATTTCTAAGCTGAGTTGGACCTGTCGAACTCCTCTGAATGAATCAAAACCGTAAGGAGTAATGGGCTTTGGGGTTTGGACAAAGGCGGCTTGAGTGGTGTAAATTTTAGTCTCCTAACCCACTCAGAAAGGCCCGACAGCAGCAGGTTAAACACAAGAGGTTTTCTCTGCTTTCTCACGTCTTTTCCTCTGAGAAAAATAACATTGGACTCTATGGAGGGATTTTTGAGGTGCTGCCCTAATTAAAAGGGGTCTGAAGCCAAAACTATAAATCTAATAGACACCACAGACACATTGTTACTTAATTTGGACGAAATTTCCAACGCTTAAGGTTTGTAATTATGTCGGTGGGGCGTACATAGCCCTCACAATCAAGTGATTTAAATATATTTTACGACAATTTAGAAGCTGGGCCCTCCACTCTAGGCAGTGTAGCGTTCTCCCACTCTAGTGCACGCAATAGACACCCATGTTTACTACTAAGGGACAGCACATGACTCTTTCAGGGGAAATTGTGATGAAAGGCCTGGATTTCTTACTTACAAATGCAAAGCACAACCAAGTGGAACCCCATAAAATTGTCTTGGGGGTATCAGCACTGATATAAAATAGTTGGTGTGAATATGGTTAAGAGAAAAAAAAACAAACATCAAAAGGAGCACTGGGTTTTCTTTCTTGGAGCCAAGCATCCACAATACTGGGAAAATTCACACCTCAGAAACATTGAAGGACTACAAGATACACACACACACACACACACACACAGAACACACACACAGAGAGAGACACACACACACACACACACACACACACACACTGTGTATTCCTCCCTTTGTGGGGACATTACATTGACTTGAGCCCTCCTTTTCACACTGCACGAAAACCCTGCGCTGACGCGAGAGGGTCAACCTTGACATTTTAATTGTGGGTCAACGACCGGGCAATCGACCCAGGAGTTTATCGGCTCTGATCACGACTGGCTACAGTGTGAAAGTCAAGCAGCGTCAACCCGCGCGCACTCACGTTGACTCCACGTTGCCTCGCTATTTCCCCGATGAAGTTGATGTATCTGCCTGTCGCGTTTTCTGCTTTAGTCACTGAGCAGCCTGTCAGGCTGTCAGTGTGAAGCTCCAGAGTTGCAGAGCTGGATCACTTATAAGACTGTTTCCTATCCTGTTGATCTGACTGATCTCTTGAAGGACAGAGATTTTATTTAATCAAACAAATCAAATGTGCAGCGACATCATTTTAATAGGAGCGCATATGTGATTTTAGTCCGACATCATTCTGGGGAAATCCCAATCGCATTGGGAATCCCGGTGTGAAACTACATGACAGTGCTTATATACAGCTTGTACAGAGTTCGACACACCTTTTTTATTTCCCATCATGGCAGTATGCATTTAGTACTAGTATTAGTATTAGTGCTGCACTTGTAAAAGGGACAAATTGCAAGCGCACAGAACAACAATGCTAACGTTGACTGTAGCTCATGTCCGTGCTGTCCATTGTTTACCTTGCAGTGTTCCGCGTTGTCAACGCGGTGACGTATGGGAGGGAGGAGGAAAAACAGGAAGCAAAGCTCACAGTTGGAGGTCAGAGCCGCATCAGCTGGCACTGTGAAAGAGCCCAAATGCTTCGATCCGAAAGCCGTGGTTGGACGCGGTTTAGAAAAAAAACTCCGCCGCGTGACCACGCTAATTTCAGTGTGAAAGCGGTATTACATTCATTTCCTAACCATAACCCAGTACCCAAGTCAATCCTAATCCTAAACCTAACCAAAAATCTAACCTTACACTAACAATAAATGTCTCCTCTAAGTCTTCAGCCTAAAATGTAACTGTTTTACATTATGGGGACCTGCACTTTGTCCTCCTAAGGACAGTGAGTCTCTACAATGTGACTGTGTGGAACAGATTTATGTCTTCATAACCTTTAGTAGTATCCACTCACTGTCTCCAGTTCAGACAATCAATATTATTTGATATAATGTTAATGTTTTTGTTATTTGTAAAATTTATGAATTTGCAATGTTAGGAATAATAAATAAAGTATATCTATGGATTGGTCATAGTTGTTGCAGTTGTATTGTAACTTTCCACGAGATGGCCTGTTTGTGTACACGAGGAGCTTGTTTGGGATGTAAATTTAAAAAATTTTCCTTGTGCCAAAAATAATAATGCATTAAGATCCATATTGTTATCATTTATTGAGATAGTCAAGACTGTAATATCGAATATCAGAAATATTTGACTGTGCACCTTATTTGTGAAAATATTACATATTGTATTGTATTTCCTGTCTAAAAAAAAATCAGGGTCTCATGACAAAAAAAGGACATAAAAACATTAAAATACTTAGAAAAGTTATAATAATCTTTTATATCTACAGATCAGTCTGAAGCTGATTAACAGATTTATGCAGTGAAAGTAAAAAAAAATACCAAAGTATTACATTTTTATTGCATTTTCATGAGGTGGCCTTTTTGTGTACACATGGACCTTATTTGGATGTAAATTTGAAAAATTCTCCCTTGTGCCAAAAATAATAATGCATTAAGATCCATATTGTTATCATTTATTGGAGCTAATTAAAGACCAATATCATCATCAGAAATATTTTGACTGTGCACCTCTATTTTGAAAATATTGCATATTTTTGTGTTTTTCCTGTCTAAAACTGTAAGCTTCCATGACAAAAAGAACATAAAAACATTAAAATACTTGAAAGTTATAATAATCTTTATATCTACAGATCGGTCTGAAGTTCATTAACAGATTTACGAAAGTAAAAATATCAAAGTATTCCATTTTTATTGCACTTTCATGAGGTGGCCTTTTTTGTGTACACGACCTTATTTGGATATAAATTTAAAATTCTCCTTGTGCCAAAATAATAATGCATTAAGATCCATATTGTTATCATTTATTGAGCTAGTCAAGACTGTAATATCATCATCAGAACATTTGACTGTGCACCTCATTTTGAAAATATTGCATATTTTGTGTTTTTCCTGTCTAAAATCAGGTCTCAAGGACAAAAAAAGGACATAAAAACATTAAAATACTTGAAAAGTTATAATACCTTTTGTATATACAGATTGGTCTGAAGTTGATTAACAGATTTATGCAGTGAAAGCAAAAAATACCAAAGCATTCCATTTTTATTGCATTTTCATGAGATGGGCCTTTGTGTACACAAGGACCTTATTTGATGTAAATTTGAAAAATTCTCCCAGCCAAAAATAATAATGCATTAAGATCCATATTGTTATCATTTATTGAGCTAGTCAAGACTGTAATATCATATCATCAGAAATATTTGACTGTGCACCTCATTTTGAAAATATTTATTTTGTGTTTTTCCTGTCTAAAAATCAGGCTTCCATGACAAAAAGAACATAAAAACATTAAATACTGAAAAGTTATAATAATCTTATATCTACAGATCGGTCTGAAGTTCATTAACAGATTTATGCAATGAAAGTAAAAATATCAAAGTATTCCATTTTTATTGCACTTCATGAGGTGGCCTTTTGTGTACACGACCTTATTTGACATAAATTTAAAATTCTCCTTGTGCCAAAATAATAATGCATTAATCTATTGTTATCATTTATTGAGCTAGTCAAGTACTGCACATTTCATCAGAAATATTTGACTGTGCACCTCGGTTTGAAATATTGCATATTTTGTGTTTTTCCTGTCTAAAAATCAGGGTTCTGTGACAAAAGAACATAAAAACATTAAAATACTTGAAAAGTTATAATAATCTTTGTATAGATTGGTCTGAAGTTGATTAACAGATTTATGCAGTGAAAGTAAAAAATATCAAAGTATTCCATTTTTATTGCATTTTCATGAGATGGCCTTTTTGTGTACACAGAGACCTTATTTGGATGTAATTTTGAGGGGTGCACGAGGTTAAACTGACATTACATTACACTATGACATCACACTATACTATGTTGATACTGTATTATGGCTGACACACTACGCTATACTGACATTACACTACACTCTTGTTATGACCCGGGCAGTGTTAGGGAACACTAACATGTAGGTGGGATAAGAAATGAGGTGGAATGTGACCACTGGACTGGCTCAGGGGTGCAAGCGTCAGAGTTTAATTAACAAGATAAAGAGCACTTGCACAAGGAAACATAAATAAAAGGAGGCAATACAAATGCTGACAAAAAACGAAATAAAATTGGGTAAATTACATAAAGTTGTCTCCTGCAATTAAAGAAAAAGTTAAAGAACAAAAAGGAGGTCAAGCACCCATAGTTTATAACGCACCAGAGGGACTAAAACAAACTTGCAGGTACTCTGTGATTTAAAAGTTTCAAAACAAAAAGGAATGGCCAACTCTTAGTACTCACAATTGAAACCAAGTAAACACTAAGCAGTTAAGTACAACCGACACTGGAAAACACTTAGACAGACAATCAGGAAATTACTGTTTTCATGGACACGTGCAACATAACAATTTCTGGAGAACACAACATTATATTAACAGGCGAGCTGGATCACAAATCAGCCAAGGTGGAACTGTGGTCACACAAGCTATTTATGGTGAGGCGGTTTTTGATTGCAGACTCTTCATTGGTAAGTTCAGTTGACTTTCAGCCCCACCCAATCGCAGATGCCAGTGAGCAGGAAACAGGAAGTATATGGCCTCAGCTCCAGAAGGATCAACTTCAACGGGGAGAATCACACAGCTGTATTTACATCCCAACAGAAATCAGTCATGAGAAACTTATTCACGGCCAGCGTGTGGTCAGAACACTATGACATCACACTATACAATGATACTGTACTATACTGACAAGGCAGCATTGCATTATGAATTCACACTATGCTTTTGATACTGTATTAAACTGACATTACATTACACGATGACATCACCCTATACTATGATGCTACTATGATACTGTACCATACTGACATTGCATTACACTACGATATCACACTATGCTATGATACTACATTATACTGACATTACACTGCACTATTACATCATGCTATACTATGATACCTTAGTATTAAACTGACATTACACATTACACTATGACATCACACTATTCTATGATACTGTATTAAACTGACATTACATTCTACAAATGACATCACCCTAGTAGCTATGATACCAAACTATGGTACTGTACTTTACTGACATTACATTACACTATGACATCACACTATACGATGATACTACACTATACTGACATTACACAACACTATGACATCATACTATACTATGATACTGTATTAAACTGGACATTACACTGGCACTATGGCATCACACCATACCATGATACTAAGTATACTGACATGACACAACACTATGACATCACACTATACTAAGTGATACTGTGTTAAACAGACATTACATTGCACTATGACATCATACTATGCCTATGCTGACATTACATTTGCACTATGACATCATACTATACTATGACATTGTACTATACTGACATTACATTACACTATGACATCACACTATACTATGATACTGTATTAAACTGACCACATGACACTATACTGACATTACATTACACTATGACATCACGCTATACAATGATCCTGTACTATACTGACATTACATTACATTAAGTGATATCACACTATGCTATGACACTGTGATAAACTGATATTACAGTATACTTGGAACATTACACTACACTATGACATCACACTATATTAAATGATATCGGTGTTAAACTGACATTTACATTACACTTTGACATCACACTATGCTATGGACACTGTATTAAACTGACATTACATGCCACTATGACATATTTCACGATGTTAAGATACTACACTATACTGACATTACATGCCACTATGACATATTTAATATGTTGTTATGATACTACACTAGACTGACATTACATTTACACACTATGACATCACACTATACAATTATACTACACTGTAGCACTGACATTTACATTTACACAATGACATCATCCTATAGTATGATACTATACTAAGGATACTGTACTATACTGACATTACATTACACTATGACATCACACTATACCATGATACTGTATTAAACTGACATTACATTACACACTATGACATCACACTATACTATGATACTGTATTAAACTGGACACTACACACTATACTGACATTACACTACACTATGACATCACACTATACAATAATAATACTGTATTATACTGACATTGCCACATTACCACGATGACCATCACCCCTATATACTATGATACTATACGATGATACTGTACTTATACTGACATTACATTACACTACTGATATCACTACTATAATATGATACTACACTATACTGATATTACTGCACTATTACATCATGCTTTACTATGATACTGTATTAAACTGACATTACATTACACTATGACATCACACTATTCTATGATACTGTATTAAACTGACATTACAGTATACTGACATTACACTACACTATGACATCACACTATACAATGATACTGTGTAAGTTAAACTGGACATTACATTACACTTGACATCACACTATGCTATGGCTACTATACGATGATAACTGTACTATACTGACATTACATTACACTCCACGATATCATTAATTATAATATGGATACTACACTATACTGACATTACACTGCACTATTACATCGGCGCTTTACTATGATACTGTATTAAACTGACATTACATTTACACTATGACATCACATCACACTATGCTATGATACTGTATTAAACTGACATTACAGTATACTGACAGCATTACACTACACTAAGGACATCACACTATACAATGATACTGTGTTAAACTGACATTACATTACACTCCCACATCACACACTATGCCATGATACTGTATTAAACTGAGCATTACAGTATACTGACATTACACTGCACTATTACATCAGTGCTATACTATGATACTGTATTAAACTGACATTTACATTACACTATGACATCACACTATTCTATGATACTGTATTAAACTGACATTATATTGCACAATACATCACCCTATACTATGATATGAAACTATGGTAATTGTACTTTACTGACATTTACATTTACACCCTATGACATCACACTATACGATGATATTACTACACTATACTGACATTACACAACACTAAGACATCATACTATACTATGATACTGTATTAAACTGACATTGGAGACACTATGGCATCACACCATGCTATGATACTTCATTATACCGGGACATGACACAACACTATATGACATCACACTACACCTATGATACTGTGTTAAACAGACATTACATTGCACTATGACATCATACTATACTATGCTGACATTACATTGCACTATGACATCATACTATACTCATGATACTGTACTATACTGACATTACATTACACTATGACATCACACATATACCATGATACTGTATTAAACTGACCACGACACTATACTGACATTACACTACACTATGACATCCACGCTATACAATGATCCTGTACTATACTGACATTTACATTACATTATGACATCACACTATACTATGATACTGTATTAAACTGACACTGCAGTATACTGACATTACACTACACTATGACATCACACTATACAATGATACTGTACTATACTGACATTTACATTACATTATGACATCACACTATGCTATGATACTGTATTAAACTGACACTACATGACACTATGACATATTTACTATGCTATGATACTGCACTATACTGACATTACATTTACACTATGACATCACACTATACAATTATACTGTACTGTACTGACATTACATTATGTCATCACACTAAACTATGATACTACACTGTACTGACATTACATTTCACTATAACGTCATCCTATACTATGATACTATACTATGATACTTTACTATACTGACATTTACATTTACACTATGACATCACTACCACACTATGATACTGTGCTATACTAACATTACTTTCCACTATGACATCACCCTATACACACTATGAGTACAATTAAACTGACTACTACATGACACTATGACATATTTACTATGCTATGATACTGTACTATAATGACATTCTACATTTACACTATGACATCACACTATCGATAATACTACACTATACTGACATTACACAACACTATGACATCATACTATACTATGATACTGTACTATACTGATATTACATTCCACTATGACATCACATTATACTATGATACTGTGTTAAACTGACATTACATTGCACACTCATGACATCATACTATACTATGATACTGTACTATACTGACATTACATTACACTATGACATCACACTATACTATGATAATACACTATACTGACATTACACTACAGTCTGACATCACACTATACTGTGATACTGTACTATACCGACATTACATTACACTTTGACAGCACACTATACTATGATACTGTATTAAACTGACATTACATGACACTATGACATATTTTACTATGTTGTGATACTGCACTATACTGACATTACATTACACTATGACATCACACTATACAATTATACTGTACTGTACTGACATTACATTATGTCATCACACTAAACTATGATACTACACTGTACTGACATTACATTACACGCATTGACATCATCCTATACTATGATACTATACTATGATACTTTACTATACTGACATTACAATTACACTATGACATCACACTACACTATGATACTGTGCTATACTTTAACATTACTTTCCACTATGACATCACCCTATACTATGGTACTGTATTCAACTGACATTAAATTACACTATGACATCACACTATACTCTGATACTGTATTAAACTGACACTACACAAAACTGACATTACACTACACTATGACATCACACTATACAATGATCCTGTACTATACTGACATTACATTACATTATGACATCACACTATGCTATGATACTGTATTAAACTGACATTACATTTGGAAAGAAAATAACGGCAATTGGTTGTGCTTGTTGCAGGAGGTATATTCCCCACAAGGTACTCTTGTATTAGTTTCCTGCAACTCTAAGATGGAACACTCTCTGACTCTAAGAGGTACTATTACTTCCCACGAGGTTTCCCACACTCTTGGGTAGGGTTTTCCTATCTTTGAGGGGGTATTCCAGTACTAATTTCCCACACTCGAGAACAATTCTCAACAGGCAATAAGTAATCTGACTCCAAATAAGATTAAATATACCTTTTCTCCCGTTTTCCTGCGTAGTCGATTGATGAGAGGAGAGAGAAGGCAGGAAGATTTCTCAATTAAAACTTCCCTATTTAATGAGTGAGACAAGAATGTTGGAACAGAACTGGGTCTTGAGGCCTTGAGCGGTCCAAGAACCTCGCACAAGGCCCCAATACCAATCTTTTCATAGCTTTTACAAGTTTAAACTTTCTAACTAGGCGTTGTCTTCAGGTCTTCAGGGTGTTGGCTGTCATCAGTTCTTCTCTTCATTGGTTGATATTTGGTGCAAAAAAAGGGCGTCCGAGGCGGCACACTGGCCCTCTTAAGTGTTATTGTGTGCCCACCCGGAGATATCTCCCAGCCAAAGAGATAAGGACACATTCCTGTACTCTGTGAATCTCTGTTCTTTGTCTGAAAACCACTTGAAACTACTTTTACACTATTCATTATACATAATAAAGCATTTCAACATATTTATCAGAATAAAATAGTAAACCTCACAACTAGTAAAACTGTATATGACTGAATACATCATAACATTATAAGTGTGTATAATTAAAACAAACCATAATTAGTAAAAATATGTGATCATAACAAACCATAACATGTCTATGCTTAAAACAAATCATAAAATAGCACAAGCATGACCTTTCGCATCTCAACAGGGCCTATCTATCATGTTAGGGAAAACAGAACCCTTTTTTCCCTTGTGTGAAACCTTCCTATTGTCTCCTGGAGATACATAACCGCAATGAGGATAAATCTATTGGTTAAAAAATGCTGAGGAAGTGTACAGACTGAATCAACAAGAGTCCTGGAGAAAGAATACACTGTAATTTTACCCATGCACTCTAGGCGTGTGAGACCTAGGCAGTGGGATGAAAATGATGTGACCTTAAAAGAGAAATAATTCCAGTCTGCAGCTTTTAAGTGCAGCTGAAAAACCATCATTTAAGCAACACCTCTGAACATATGATTTTTAAACTCATGCTAATAAAAATATAGCTCCAATCTGACTAAATGCATACACAAAATCCTAACAATTCCCTCTGTTGATCTCTATCTCCACATGAGATCACACATAACATCTGGTAGGGCGGAAGCGTTTCCTCAATCACAGTTGAAAATGAATCTACCTGAAAGAGATCTGATACAGGGGGTTACAGCAACAACAACCAAAGTACAAACAAAATTATTACTACAACAAATGAAGAATAATTATGAATATTGAAATTAAAACATCATTTCTACTTGCCAAACCACCAGTCAAGGAGTGATCCCAACTGATTATTCTATGCCAGCATGTTCCTTCAGCTCCTCAGAGAGTTTCTCAGGCCTGCCAGGGCTCTGCTCACTGATCCACCAGGAGCTCTATTGTTAAGGATGAAAGTACAACAACAGGTATCTCCAAACATAAAACATACTTAACCTTTTTCAGCTGGAAGCATATCTAAATCCATTCTATTTTTGACCCATCATCAGAGAAGTTGCAGCCAGTTGTTCATGTAAACCAGCTATGACGTCTCAGTCATACTATTAAATCTAAAACATTATGGATTTAATCAGTGGAATTCATTAATACTATCTACATTCTTGCAGTGAACTACTGAAGGAGAAAACGTTAAAGACCTTTTGAGAGCCAGTTAGACAGGCACACACAGATTTTTTTGTTTCCAACAGCTGCAGGTCACTTCACCCTCCCTCTGTCTTTTCAGCTTGCAGACTGTCTTGTGTGTGTGTGTGTGTTTTTTTACACTATTTTAAAGGTACATAACTTAAAGAAACAACATGGATTATTCATCCTAAACATTTAAAATAACCATGTCAGCACTTTTAACCAGAAAAAAACAACACAAACGTTAACAAATTCATCTTATTGATCACTACCACAATTTATTACACAACATAAACTGAAATGACCTATAGTTAAGTTCTGTACCTTCATATTGCTGTAGACATGATTCAGATGATGCTGAATTTAATGTGACTGTTCTTTTCCTCCTTACACTTGAGCTGTGGTGTGCTTCTCACTCACCCCCTTTTGAGGTACAGTAGTTAAATTGGCTGTGTATCCTGGATTCAGGTTTCCATCTTTGTCGGTGTGTCTACAAAATACAATAATAGCAAAACAACACAACAAACAACAATAGCAAGCGTAGATAAAACAATTCATTTATGTTGAGTTAGTTTAGACATTTTCAGGTCCCTAAATGTCTTTTCTGATGTTGCTCAAAGTTCTAGTGGACATTAGCACATACAGGTGGTACCAAGTGTCTCCTTTCCCCCAAACAGAGGGTCTCACACCCTTACCCGAATGTTGTCATTGTCACCCTCTGTTGTCACTCTTTTCCTGTACCTGTATGGAGAGATGCTACCAGTACAGTTAGTGCACCAAGTATGACACATGATCAAGTTTGTGAGGTCTAGGGCGTCCCCCTGAGACCCACTATTGCAGGACTCTCAAACCTGTCCTCTGTGCAAAGCTCAAATGGTGAAAACCTTATGCTGCTGTTGGTGGAGGCTCTGATAGACATCAAACAATAAGCAAGGCCTCAACTCAGATTAATTTGGAATCTGGCGCAGATTTTTGCCAATTTTGTTTTCAGTGTTTGTCCTTTGAGCTTGACCTTGAAACAACAGGTGGTAAACTTCAGGCCAAACCTAATATCCCTAAGGCTTCTTCAACCAGGTCTGAGTTTTTAAAGAGCGAGCCACAGTCAGATCCGACCTGTCTAGGAGATCTAAACCCGGGGTACATACTGATTAATCCAAAACTTACAAACTGTACATGATGCACTGATTAATCAAAAAGAGTTAGTGTTTCTTAGCTGTAGGAAATGATTCTGTAGTCATGTAGGTTTAAATTAATGTCTTAGGTAAATACATTTTAATATGGGTGTTTTGATTTTCAGGCAAATATTTATTTAAATTTCAAATGGATAACTACTAAGGGCCTCATTTAATTACTATTTACTCAATACCAAACCTTGTGAAATTTACCCAATAATATTGCTTGCCTCATTTTTATTGAGTAGATATGGTTTATGGTTTTCTTACTGTACAGTCTATTTACAATCTGTCCCTCAGCTACTTTGAAGCGCTTCCAGTCCATGTTTTCAGTCCTGCTCTCTGTGCTGAGGTGAAGTCTGTAGTCTGTCAGAGTCACTGTCACGTAGTCTTTTTCCTACAGCATATCCTGTCTGTAGTCCATTTTGTGGGTGTCTGAAACAACAAATGTCAGTAAATAATGTTCTTGTGTCTGGACAATTAAAATGGCTCATTCTGTAAATCAGCTTTCACTTTAATGTTATGCTATGTGTTGTCGGTCTTGATTAGCGGCTAATTCATGGCTGTTTGTGTTCTATTTTTGTGATGGCTTTAGTTTCTTCAGCATGTTGTGTGCATCGCGGTTGTCTGTTTTCTACAGTGTCTAACTTTGAACTGTAATACATCAGTACCTGCCTTCCTCCCCTTTTTCTGAAAAAGAGCGACGTACTAATACCTCCTTTTTCAGAAACATCCAAATGAAAGCGGTGCTGAATAATTAGTGTATCTATACTGTTGACCTCTGAAGTGAATGAGAACACATCTCAGTTCAGTGGGACACAGAAAAGAGTGTTTGCTTGTTATCAAATTATCAAAGTCAGCTTAGTCATTATAATTAATTAAAAACATACATCCAGCAATTTAGACTGAAGTAGAGCACATAAAGTCAGAGCAATGTTTAACATACCATCATAGAATTACAATCTATTTAACATTTCCCCTTTTGACATGGTTTCATCATATCAATCAACAGAAGTAGGAAATGTAAATCCTGCGATGTGCAGCATCCATCAGGCTGTAACCAACTTTGCAGGCCCCAAACTGCAAGTGACCACCACCTTTTGGAGTGCAGCACAACCAGGTGGGAGACAGTGTGGTGTCCCCCTTTTTGGAGACCTAAATCACAGGTGTAAGCAGTTCTTCATTGCATGTTCAGTAGCATCCTGTATGTGAGCGACTATGTGTAAGCTGGTCTTCGTTGCAAGTATCAGCAGCAAGCAATTCACTTCATTGCAGGCATGTGGAAAATGATAACAATGCAATAGTGATTGATTTCATTTAATATAGACAAGCTAAACCTTTTTTGTTGTTTTTAGCTGAACTGATAGCATATCAGGGGCCTTAAGTTTGAGCAATCAGAGAGTATCTGTGCTGGCAAATGCTGACCTGCTGTGGTTCCTGTTTGCCATCTAGTTTGTTCACAATTGGGCCTGAAGGTGGAGCCATCAAATTTATCGTAGATGTTTATCGTCCTCTCCTAGGTAGAGGAGAAAATGCCGCGGAGTGTTTGTTCATGAGAAAAAGAGGAGGATGGCTAGCTGTGGAGTGTGACATCTTGTGCTCATGGCTATGTGAATGAAAAATGTGGTGAGTTAGCCCTTCTCTCGTGCATTAGTTTATTTTGGTTCTAAGACCAAGTTATTCTTCCTTGTGAAGAAGTCTAAGTTTGACTGGATTTCTTGTGAGGGTCTCCAGTTTTAATTCTAAAGGTCTGGGCCTGTATATGTTTTCTTCCTTTTTTTCTCTAGGTGCTTGTGTCTCTTCTTCTGCCTTACATGCTGTAAATCCTACTTCAGATTCTCCTCCCCTTTGTGTCTGTGTGCTGGTCAGGGTCGTCTGTCTAAGGAAAGTGCATGTCTTTGTGTAAGCCAGTTTCTGTTTCATGTGGTCTATTACTCTTGCAGTCATGTATCAACTTATGGTCAAACTCTCTCACTCCCTCTCCTCTGGGCTCTCGCCTAGCTGATGCTTGTCTTTTCTCCTGTTTTTCTATCCTGTCCCCTTCATCCCTAAGCCTGTCTTTTGATCGCTACTAGTGAAGTCTGAAGGGGAGCTGAAGGAGAGGCTTGAGAAGAGGCGGAAATCTAGTCAGTAGGGGCTTCCAAATAAACATCCAATAATTTTACTTCCCACTTCTCCTGTTTTTCTTATGGTCTTTTGGATTAATGCCTCCAAAACTCATGCAAACTACTCCCTCTCACAAATCCTGCCTGCACCTTTTAGTTGCCATAATTTATGGACTTACTTCAGTTTGTACATAAAAACACGATGCACGCATTAATTATTTAGAGGTGTATGGTCACTAATGCCCTGTTAGGGAGACCTGGCCCATAGCTTCTACTGCAACCCCTAATGATTACAGCGGTGAACCACTGGGGGTCCTATCCCAGCCTCACAAATGGTTTAATACACCTAAAATAATGTATCAAACCACCCCAAAAAAATACCCACACACACAGTCTTCCATGTCAACTTGTATAAACACAGATACAATAATTATGTACATATATAATAGGAGGAGCAATTTCTCCTATTTAGATGTTACAGTCAAGACAAAGACCTAGCAAGTAGGCTAATTAGCGATTAGCTTTACTTGCGATTAGCATACTAATAACATGAATTTGTTTGTAAAAATGTTGCTATAAGACAGGCAGTACATTACAATAAGACAGAGCGATAAAACAGAAGGTAGAATACAGATTATGCTAGCTTGCTAAATAATGACAATGGTCACTGGACACTAGACTGGTGTGTGTGTGTGTATACATGCATTATGCAATTATGCAAAGATACATTAATGTGTAATAATGCACTTATTGATTTCTGACAATACTTAGTTACTTTGCAGGTTGCCAGGGTAAACAAATGTGCACAATGATAATAGAAGGTACCCAGTACAGATCAAAGCAGGTTAGAATACAGAAAAAAGCAGATTAGAATACAGATCAAAGCAGATTAGAATACAGAACGGAACACAACTGAAGTGTTTAACAGAAGACACAACTGATGTTGAAGCTCATTTCACCTGAGAAAGTGAAGACAAAACTTTTTGAGCTAGCTGATCCATCAGTTATCGGCATCAAGTAAGTACACAAATACATAAAGTAAAGCACTCATTAACCAGCTATTATTATTACAAAAAACACATTTCACCAATGGTCTGTTTGCTGTCAATACCACACTGTTCTACAAAATTTCTCAAATTTTAAAGTACCTGCTCAGTTCATATTGTATCATATATTATATTATTGGAGTATTACTGCTCGATACATCAACATGTAAGCTGTATTTGGGGACTGGAGTCTATCCCAGCTGTCTTAGGGTGGAAGGCAGGGTACACCCTGGACAAGTCTCCAGTTCATCACAGGACACATAGAGACAGACAACCACTCACACTCACATTCACACCTTCTTGCTGTGAGGTGACAGTGCTAACTGTTATGGATTTTTCTAAATTTAGGAGTTTCTAGGGTTGGCTAGTGTCCTTTTTTGCAGCAGTAAATCCTTAAACTGTCCCTCCAGAATGCAGGGTTGAAGCACAGTGTCTCAAGGAAAACAGATGGCTAGTTATCTCTAAGTTGACTAGGTAACCAAGGTCGGAGGAGTCTGCCAGCGTTGTCCTTTGATAAGGCCAATGGCTGAGCATCAGCAGAGACAACAGGCGCCACTGTTAGTTCAGAGCTTAGAATGAGCATGCCCTGACTGTATATAATGTAAATGTAGGTAATATACTTGTACTTAACTGGGTGTTAGTTTGTAGGCTGAGCACCATAGGAGAAAGGTAGGAATATGTGGCGGACTCTGGCAGTTGTACAGTTGTCCACGACAAAGTTCATATTCCTCCTGATATATGAGAATCTTTAATAAATGTTATTTCTTCAATCAACTTGGGAGGCTCCTGGGTGCATCCATTCTTTCCTCATTGACTATTCAATATTTTCCCACGACAAGCTGGCATCACGAACAGGATTTCAACAGAACAAAGACTGGTAAGTGCAATTTTTAATGTCTTACCATGTCTGCGTTTGACGAAAATCAAAAGAAATGTAATGTTAATAATAATTGGTATAAAGAGAAGAGCAGGAGTGGTCAAGGAGTGTAGTTTTATGTAGTGTTTTTTCTTTTCTGTTGTGTTGCATATTGATGATGTTGCTGGGGTGAGCTAGTTTAAGCTGTGCTTGACACAGGCAGACCTACGTGAGGCTTGAACCAGAGGGAAGATGTTCTCGGTAGGGCCCTGGAGGCCATTTCTCTTCGGTCAAGCCAAGAACGGGGGTTCGGCTGCTCAGGGCCTATCTGCGGACCCCTAAGGATCATGTTGTCCTTGGGGTCATAAGACTGCTATGAGACACATAGCAGTGCTGACAGAGTTGCTGTCAGTGGGTGTGTATTAGACTGTTATGAGTTACATAGCAATGCTGACAGAGTTGCTGTCAGCGGGTGTGTATTAAGACTGTTATGAGTTACATACACTACACAAAAAAGTTAGGATATTTTGAAATTTTTCTAGATATTTTGTGCATTGGCCTTAATTGCAGTTTTTCAAGAACCTTCCTTTGTTTGTATTGAATATTTTTTGTTTGACTCAGTTCCACTTCTGATTGACCGCCCAGCCAGTTTGAGCAATATCACATGACTCACATGTGTGTATTTAAAGAGCGTGTTCTCTGGGTTGACCTGTTCATTTGTTAGTCAGCAGAAACCAAAATGAAAATGTTCATGTCTATTGTTTGTTGTTTTGTTGATGTTGTGTGGAGTTGTGGAGCTGTGCGGCGACATGGGATGCTCTGGAGTGGCTAGAGCAATCCAGCTCCTTGAAGATGGTGTAAGGCAGGTTGAAGTGGCCAGGAGGTTGGAGTGTAAGCCAGAGTGTTGTGTCACGTTTGTATCAGCGCTTCCAGGAGACCGGCCTGTATCATGACAGACCACGTTCAGAGGCGTCCCGTGCCTTAACTGACCCGTCCAGGATCGTTGTGTGAGGACAAATGCTCGATTTAAAAACCGCTTGGCCTCGGCAAGAACTCTGAGAAACAATCTTCAAATGCCACGGTGTTCATGTCAGTGTCCAGACTGTAAGGGTCGACTGCCTGCTGATGGCCTGAATGCCAGACGTCCGGCTGTGACCCCAAGATTGACCCCTAGACACCGTCAGGCGAGGTTTAGCCTTTTCTAGTGCACACGTGGACTGGAATATCCGAGGCCTGGTCGTGTACTCTTCTCTGATGAGTCCAGATTTTGTGTTTCCACAGCGATGATAGGCAGCCAGAGTGTGGAGGACCCGTGGAGCGCGTTTTGCAAGTGTGCCATTGTTGAACATGACCGTTTGGTGGTCCCTCTGTTATGGTGTGGGCAGGAGGATCAGTATGTCGGGGGTCGTGCTGGACCTTCATGTGTGTTCAGCAAGGGCAAATTAATGCCAGGATGTACCGGGATGACATTATCCTTCCCATTGTTCGCGTGCCTATGCGGGCTGTGGGTCCAGATTTCCTGTTAATGGATGACAGCACCAATCCATCGAGCAAGGCTGGTACAGGACTGCTTGGATATCGAGGAATCCGTCGTATGGACTGGCCATGTTCACCAGATCTTAATCCCATTGAGCACCTTTGGGATCAGCTCGGGAGAGGCGTCAGGCATCGTCAACACCCTCAAGCAACGTCCCAGCAGCTCAGAGAGGCGCTAACTGAAGGGTGGGATCGACTAAGACCAGGCTAAGCCATTGGACCGATTGATCAGAGCATGCCAAAAGCGTTTCAGGCTTGTATTCAGAAGCCAGAGGAGGCCACACGAGATATTAAAATGGGCTGAATTAAAGGTGTGATGACTTTGAATTGAACTGTTCTCTATGTTGCAATTTTGTTGTTTGGGACAATTTGCTATTGTCTTTGTTTGTGGTGGTTAAAACTGTAAATAAAACTCCATGTGGTCTTTACAATAGGTCCTCATTTCAAAATACAATAAAAATTACAAATAAAACTGTACAAAAATAAAACTGACAAAAATAGCCAGATATTGACAAAATATCCTTAACTTTTTGTGTAGCTGTACTGGCAGAGTTGCTGCCAGTGTGATTTCTGACCACTGCTGCTGGAAATTTTAATTGGAGACCTTGGGGCAGAAGTAACATACATCTTGAAGACATTTCGTTGTTTGTCCAGTTTGTCTCAGTGTAAACTAATGTGATGGAAATTTCTAGCTGATTGTATAAGCTGTTATGTCTGAACTCATGATGATGTCGCTGGAAGTTTATCTTGTTTTAGTTTTCACAGAGAACAGTGTGTGTCTTTTCCTCGCCATCAGGCCTGATAGACTTGTGGACTCTGTCTACAGTAAAACATACAGCATGTTCGTTTATCACTATGACGGTATTGCTTGTCAGCAGGAACTCACGTAAGCATGTATGTATCAGTAGTGCATAAATATTGTTTTTCCTTACATTCAGGATGGGCATTCACTTCGCAAAGCTCTGTGCTGTGTGTCTGAATTCTCATCTCTGTTCTGCAGTGACAGATATTAAAAGCAACTCTTTTGGGCAACTGAATCAGTGAAGTTACTCACTCCTTGTGTAAATTAAAGAACCCTGGATATTAGACCATCCCGACAGAATATTTCCACAACAATTTTGGTGTCAGAATTTTGGGATCGTTCGAAGTCCGTCAGCGACCCCAGGTCGTTGAGGGGGCTGATTTTTGACCTGGGTTGACCGAACCCGTTCTCGCCTCACAAAAATCCGAGGGACGAGGACCGGCGTCCTGGGGCCTGTGACTGACTCTGCTACGATTTGCACAAGGACAACATTTGGTGAGATGGTTTATTCCATTTATTATCATCTCTTCCTGATTCTGAGTTCCAGTATTGTTGCTCCTAAGAAAGAGGTGAATTGTGGGACTAATTTTTAAAATACAAACTAAATCACCTCTGTTTCTCTTAGGATAATTGTGGAATAGAATTGCGTCTATCTACAATAAGTGTTGAATACCGAGTCCAGGACTCGAAGACAGCAAGAAAAACAAGAACAGGTGTTTTTTTTCTTTGTTCTTTTTATTATTTTGTCATTTCTGTGAGTTTTGCTTGGCGTGTTGTGTGAGCTTTTTAGCAAGAACACTAAGGTAAAATTGTGTGAGCTTTTTATACTTAAGAACACTGAGATAAAAATTGTGAGCTTTTTAGCAAGAACACTAAGGTAAAATTGTGTGAGCTTTTTAGCAAGAACACTGAGATAAAATTATTGTGTGAGCTTCGCAAGAACGCATGGGTAAAATAAAGTGTGAGCTTTGGCAGAACGCAGGTTAAAAGTGATAGTTTTTATCTATCTATTAAAAAAAAAAAAAAAAAAAAAAAAAAAAAACCTTATGGGAACCACCAACCAAGCGGGCCTCCTGCTGAGGTACCCGGCAGGGCCTATTGCGGAAGACAATGAAGAGAAAAAATATGGGGAAGATAGTGTGCAGTATCTTCAATGTTGACTGAACATTTAGCAGAAATCAGTTGTTACAAGTTAAAAGGAACTTGAGAAGGGTAAAGTAAAGCTTGCTTGAGAACGAAAATCAATCAAATGTGTTTTTCTCAAGGTTAAAGGAGTCCGGATGTATCACAACGTTACCCTCATCTACCCAGACATCACAGAGCGCCTGGAAAGCTCAAAGAGTAGCCACAAACCTTTTCAATAGAATTGTGCATATTGATTATAACTAAAACGATGTCTGTGTAGATGATGTTAGTCTAAAGTGAGTCAATAAATATTATATTAATGGTAAAAGAAATTAGAGAAATAAGAGAAATGAGAAAGGGGAGGCTGAAGTCCTCACCTAAGAATATCATACGCAGAAAAAGGGAAAAGAGAATAAGATACACGTGTTGGGTTTAAATTATGTGGGCTGGGTCTTTCTTCAAGAGTTAAAAAAGAAAAGGAGGCGGTGAAAAGAAAACTCTGAAGACTGAGTGTGATTATTACTTTTGGGGTGGTTTTGGTGCATAATTTGCGGTGTATTATTAAAACTGTTAGTGAGACTGGGTTAGGACCCCCAGTAGTCAGCCGCAGTATAGTCACCAGGACTTTCTGTAGAAGCTTGCTGACTAGGTCTCCTAACAGGGCATTGCGTCCATACACTTGAAATTGTGTGCGTGTATAGTGTTTTATGTGTACAACCGAAGTAAGTCCATAAATTATGGCAATTAAAGGAGCAGGCAAGTTCAAAATTTGTGAGAAGGAGTAGTTTTGTGTGTATTTAGGAGGCATTGATCCCAAATACCATAAGAAAAACAGGAAATTAGTCGATAAATTGAAACAGAATTTTTGTTTAAAAAAAAATAAATAAAATAAAATAAAATAGTTGATTTCCAGGGGGATGATGCTCTGCTACTTTTGAGAGAGTTTAAGTATAAGTTGATACAAGACTGACAGGCGACTCTGTGACGAACACAGACACAGAGGGAGAGACAGAATGACCTAGAGAAGATCAGCAGAAATCAGTCAAATTCAGACTTCTATACAAGGGAAGAATAACTTAGACCCTAAACAAACTAATGGTATGAGAGAAGGGTTAACTTACACATTTTCCACATTTCCATTCACATAGCCATGAGCACAAGATAACACACTCCACACCTAGCCATCCTCCTCTTTCCCCGTGATCAAACACTCAGCTTTTCCCTCTGCCTAGTGAGAGCGATAACTATCTATTAATAGATTTGATGGCCCAACTTCAGGCCCAATTGTGAGCAAAACTAAATGCCGTAAAAACAGGAACCACAGGTCAGCATTTGCCAGCACATATGCCTCTGATTGCTCAAACTTAAGGCCCCTGATATCCTCTCATTTGAGCTAATAAATAAATAAATTAATTAAAGTTTTAGCTTCTGTCTATATTAAATGAAACCAATCACTACTGCATTGTTATCATTTCCACATGCCTGTGCAATGAAGAATCGCTTGCTGCTGATACTTGCAATGAAGACCAGCTTACACATAGTCACTGACATACAGGATGCTACTGAACATGCAATGAAGAACTGCTTACACCTGTGATTTAGGTCTCTAAAGGGACACCACACAAAGTCTCCCTCCTGGTTGTGCCGCACTCTAAAGGTGGTGGTCACTTGCAGTTTGGGGGTCTGCAAAGTTGCTTACAGCCTGATGGATGCTGCACAATGCAGGATTTACATTTCCTACTTCTGTTGATTGATATGAAGAAACCATGTCAAAAGGGGAAATGTTAAAGTGAATATGATTCTATGATGGTAATGTTAAACATTTTCTGACTATGTGCTCTACTTCAGTCTAAATCGCTGGCTGTTTGTTTTAATTAATTATAAATAAACCGACCTTGATAGGTGATAACAAGCAAAAAGCCTTTTCTGTCTCCCCCTCGAACCTGAGATTAGAGATGTGTTTCTCATTCACATTCCAGAGGTCAACAGTATAGATACACTTGATTATTCAGTATCGTTTCATTCGGATGTTTCTGGAAAAAAAAAAAAAAGGGGGAGAGGGCAGGTACTGATGTATTAAGCAGTACAAATCAGACACTGTAGAAAACAGATAACCACCATGCACACGACATGCTGAAGAAGCAAAAGCCATCACAAAAACAGGACACATAATCATGTATCAGTCACTGACAACACATAACAACATTAAACTGAGAGCTGAATTACAGAATGAGCCTTTAATCATCCAGACACAAGAACTGTATTTACTGATGGTTGTTGTTTATGGCACCCACAAAATGGACTACAGACAGGATATGCTGTATTTGAGTACCAAACAGGAAATGACTACTGTATGTGACTGTGACCTCTGACAGACTACAGACTTCACCCTCAGCACAGAGAGCAGGACTGAAAACATTGACTGAAGCGCTTAAAGCAGCTGAGGACAGATTGTAGGCTCAATATATGCACACTGTAAGAAAAGATACACACACTGTTCTATTTACTCAATATAAATGAGGTAACAGACAAGCAATATTGTTTATTAGATTTCACAAGGTCCAGTATTGAGTAAATATTAATTAAATGATGCCCTTAATAGTTATCCATTGAGTAGATTCAAATAGAAAACAGTACATAATAGATTATAACCTCAACAAGAATATTGAGTTGATTTGAAAAAAGATAAACTTTCTAATGTGGAAATACTACTAATGGAAATTAATTCTTATGTGTCAGTGATATATAATTGTGTAATAGTCATCTACATTAATCTGCACATTGATTTGAATGTGATCAATACACTAATTTAGTCTAAATGTTCTTCCCCTCTAAGAATGTCCAGCCTATGGCCCAGAAAGTACAGAACTTACAGAAATACTCAAATAAAATTTTATTAGCAATTCATTTTTGTGCTTTAAACGCAGCGTTGCTCCACATCCATGTACACGGCAAATATCTGCTTCAAAAATCAAAATCACAATCATATTGAATGTATTTTACCTAATACATTAATTCAGATCTACATGACCACAGAATCATTTCTTACAGTGAACCGACTCTTTTTTGGTTAATCAGCACATTATGTGCAGTTCTCGTAGTTTTTATGAATCACTATCTACCTAGGTTTGGCAGTCCTGGGTCACAGTTGAAAGAGTAAAATTGGCAAAAATCTGCGCAGATTCCAAATTAATGTCTATCAGATGCCTCCACCAACAATAGTGTAGGGTTTTTACTGTTCGAACTTTGCACAGGACACGCTTTGAGGGTCCTGCAATGAGTGGGTCTCAGGGGGCGCCTCTAGACCTCACAAACTTGATCATGTGTCATACTACAGTTGCACTAACTGTACTGGTAGCATCTCTCCATACAGGTACAGGAAAAGAGTGACAACAGAGGGTGACTTGCGACAACATTCGGGTAAAGGGTGTGAGACCCTCCGATTGGATAGAGGACACACACAGGTACCACCTGAATCAGTGTGCTAAAGCCTCCATATCCACTAGAACAGGGGTATCAAACTCCATTTCAGCGAAGGCCACATTAGCGTTATGGATATTATTGGGTTTTTGTTAATGACTTTGAACTCTCCATATGTTTTTAAAAGTATAACTAGGCTAAATGTTTCTGATATACAACTGTAGTGTTGAAAGCAGCAAGGTCACTATATCTCATTAATATCTCACAGATGCGAGATGTTGGTGAGGTTCTACGGAGGACTGAAGTTTGAGCCTTGGATATCAGTTACAGTTGGTCCTTCAGAATAAACTCTATACATCGGGCTGGCTTCCATTGTCTTTCTGCACGGGTTAGTCCAGGTTTGCACTTGAGTATTTGTTATTCTTATACATACGGCATGTCAAAGTGAAGGTCTCATGTTGGTAAACACAGTTCTATCAACAGGCAAAAAACACCTAAGGGCTTTAATTTTGAAATTAAAGCAGAAAGTCTTGAGTAAAATAACACTTAATGGATTGTTTTATCTATGTTTGCTATTGTTGCTTGTTGTGTTGTTTTTTCTATTATTGTATTTTGCAGACACACTGGAGGCAGGTGGAAATGAGACATCCAGGATACAGACAGCCAGTTTAACCAGTGTACCTCAAAGGGGGTCAGATTGATTTCAACTGTAGGAGAAGATGGCCCAGCGTCCAGCTGAAATGGAGGGATTGTCCATCCTACCACCAGGATCTGACGACGTGCAGTGATGTCAATAAAGGGAGCCATCACTGAGACAACAAGTGTCTGCTGGAAACACAGACGCTGGCAGAGGCCCGTTCCAGATCCTCCTCATGACACACACAGCAGTGAGGTTGCAGAAAGAGCAACATGAATCTACCCACGTCCCACTGCAGTACCAGCTCCAACTGACCCACCAACTGAGATCCAATATCAGGAGGAGGTAAAGCGCTCCCTGCTACATGTGGCGTGCCAGTCACCAACTGAATGAGATGGTGAGCAGTAAACGCTCTGTTCCGTTCCAACCATGATGCCAGAACAGCGGACAAGAAACAAAGAAATCTAAAGAGATCTGCACCCAGCATACAGTCAACTTTTCAACATTTTCATAAATATTCATGTGATTATAATGCCTTTTATGATGATTCTAATGTCTGTTTATTCTGTGCATTGTCCAGGTTCAATGCAAGCCGAGAATGTTGATCGTTCCATGGAGACCCGCAGAGGTGTTTTCCCTAATCTGACTTGAATGGGGTTTTTTCTCTCTGGGCTCCATGAGAGGGATCATTCAGGAATTTTCCCTAGAAAAGGGTTTTGCCTGAATTTCTGGTGTAATACATTGACATAGGTGTGACCTCTGAGAAGAACTGAGATGCATTGGATCTGTTTGTTTACTGCATGGACATTTGAGAATCACTTAAAGTTATAATAGACTTGGGAAGCGACTGCCCGATGGCCTATATTGGCCTGGAACAGGTTCTCACTCTGAGTCTTTTCTTCAATCTGTTTTATGAAGATGGTTGTTATCTGTACTGAGTAATATAAACAGTAATGTAATATCACTTGTGTAGTTCTACAATCCCTGTTCTGTCTGTCTCAGCTGTGCTATAGCTAGAGAGTTCTATTCTCATAAGAACAAACACAACTGTTTTCCTGTTACTGACATCTTAATGATGTTTGATCTTAAGACCATGCAAAAAGGTTCAATCTGATGTTTGATGCTTTCAGTAAACTTTGTATTTACTTAGTTGTTCCTATAGGAACAAAGGAGGAATGTGATGGGAAATTTAGCTGATTGTATAGCTGTTATGTCTGAACTCATGGTGATTAATAAGCTGGAAGTTATCTTGTTTAGTTTTCACAGAGAACAGTGTGTGTCTTTTCCTCGCCATCAGGCCTGATAGACTTGGACTCTGTCTACAGTAAAACATACAGCATGTTCGTTTATCACTATGGCCGGTATTGCTTGTCAGCAGGAACTCACGTAAGCATGTATGTATCAGTAGTGCATAAATATTGTTTTCCTTGATTCCAGGATGGGCATTCACTCGCAAAGCTCTGTGCTGTGTGTCTGAATTCTCATCTCTGTTCTGCAGACAGATATTAAAAGCAACTCTTTTGGGCAACTGAATCAGTGAAGTTACTCACTTTGTGTAATTAAAGAACCCTGTGGATATTAGACCATCCCGACAGAATATTTCACAACAATTTTGGTGTCAGAATTTTGGGATCGTTCGAGAGTCCGTCCGGACCCTGCTGGTGATTGAGGGCTGATTTTTGACCTGTTGGCCGAACCCCGTTCGCCTCACAAAAATCCGAGGGCGAGGACCCGTCCCTGGGGCCTGTGACTGACTCTGCTACGATTTGCACAAGGACAACATTTGGTGAGATGGTTTACATTCCATTTATTATCATCTCTTCCTGATTCTGAGGTCCAGTATTGTTGCTCTAAGAAAGGAGTGAATTGTGGACTAATTTAAAATACAAACTAAATCACCTCTGTTTCTCTTAAGATAACTGTGGAATAGAATTAAGTCTATCTACAATAAGTGTTGAATACGAGGTCAGGACTCGAAGGCGGACAAAACAAGAACAGGTGTTTTCTTTGTTCTTTTTATTATTTTGTCATTTCTGTGAGTTTGCGTAATTGTGTGAGCTTTTAGCAAGAACACTAAGGTAAAATTGTGTGAGCTTTTTTTAGCAAGAACACTGAGATAAAATTGTGTGAGCTTTTGCTTAAGAACACTAAGGTAAAATTGTGTGAGCTTTTTGTAGGAACACGAGATAAAATTGTGAGCTTCGGCAAGAACACGAGGTAAAATAAAGTGTGAGCTTCGGCAAGAACTTGGGTTAAAAGTGATAGTTTTTATCTATCTATTAAAAAAAAAAAAAAAAAAAAAAAAAAACCTTATGGGAAACCACCAACCAAGCGGGCCTCCTGCTGAGGTACCCAAACAGGGCCTATTGCGGAGACAATGAAAGATAGGCCATGGGAGAGATAGTGTGCAGTATCTTCAATGTTGACTGAACATTTAGCAGAAATCAGTTATTTACAAGTTAAAAGGAACTTGAGAAGGGTAAAAGTAAAGCTGCTTTGAGAACAAAAATCAATCAAATGTGTTTTTCTCAAAAGGTTAAAGAGAGTCCGGATTATCACAAGCGTTACCCTCATCTACCCAGACATCACAGGCGCCTGGAAAGCTCAAAGAGTAAGCACAAACCTTTTCAATAGAATTGTGCATATTGATTATAACTAAAGCGATGTCTGGTGTAGATGATGTTTAGTCTAAAGTGAGTCAATAAATATTATATTAATGGTAAAAGAGAAATTAGAGAAATAAGAGAAATGAGAAAGGAGGCTGAAGTCCTCACCTACAGAATATCATGCGCAGAAAAAAGGGAAAAGAATAAGATACACGTTGTTGGGTTTAAATTATGTGGGCTGGGTCTTTCTTCAAGAGTTAAAAGAAAAGGAGGCCGTGAAAAAGAAAACTCTGAAGACTGAGTGTGATTATTACTTTTGGGGTGGTTTTGGTGCATAATTTGCGGTGTATTAAAACTGTTAGTGAGACTGGGTTAGGACCCCCCCAGTAGTCAGGCCGCAGTATAGTCACTCAGGACTTTCTGTAGAGAAGCTTGCTGACTAGGTCTCCCTAACAGGGCATTGCGCTCCATACACTTGAAATTGTGTGCGTGGTATAGTGTTTTATGTGTACACAACTGGAAGTAAGTCCATAAATTATGGCAATTAAAGGAGCAGGCAAGTTCAAAATTTGTGAGAAGGAGTAGTTTGTGTGTATTTAGGAGGCATTGATCCCAAATACCATAAGAAAAACAGAGGAAATTAGTCGATAAATTGAAACAGAATTTTTGTTTAAAAAAAAAATAAATAAAATAAAATAAAATAGTTGATTTCCAGGGGATGATGCTCTGCTACTTTTGAGAGAGTTTAAGTATAAGTTGATACAAGACTGACAGACGACTCTGACGAACACAGACACAGAGGAGAGACAGAATGACCTAGAGAAAGATCAGCAGAAATCAGTCAAATTCAGACTTCTATACAAGGGAAGAATAACTTAGACCCTAAACAAACTAATGGTATGAGAGAAGGGTTAACTTACACATTTTCCACATTTCCATTCACACATAGCCATGAGCACAAGATAACACACTCCACACCTAGCCATCCTCCTCTTTCCCAGTGATCAAACACTCATTTTCCTCTGCCTAGTGAGAATGACATAACTATCTATTAATAGATTTGATGGCCCAACTTCAGGCCCAATTGTGGGAGCAAACTAAATGCCAAAAACAGGAACCACAGGTCAGCATTTGCCAGCAATATATGCTCTGATTGCTCAAACTTAAGGCCCCTGATATCCTCTCATTTGAGCTAATAAATAAATAAATTAATTAAAGTTTAGCTTCTGTCTATATTAAATGAAACCAATCACTACTGCATTGTTATCATTTCCACATGCCTGTGCAATGAAGAATCGCTTGCTGCTGATACTTGCAATGAAGACCAGCTTACACATAGTCGCCACATACAGGATGCTACTGAACATGCAATGAAGAACTGCTTACACCTGTGATTTAGGTCTCCAAAAGGGGGACACCACACTGTCTCCACTCCTGGTTGTACCGCACCCTAAAAGAGGTGGTGGTCACTTGCAGTTTGGGGGCCTGCAAGGGGTTCCTTACAGCCTGATGGATGCTGCACAATGCAGGATTTACATTTCCTACTTCTGTTGGGATTGATATGAAGAAACCATGTCAAAAAGGGGGAAATGTTAAAGTGAATATGAGTCTATGATGGTAATGTTAAACATTTTTTCTGACTTTATTGCTCTACTTCCAGTCTAAATCACTGGCTGTTTTTGTTTTAATTAATTATAAATAAACCGACCTTGATAGGTGATAACAAGTAAAAGCCTTTTTCTGTCTCCCCCACTCGAACCTGAGATTAGAGATGTGTTCTCATTCACATTCAGAGGTCAACAGTAAAGATACACTTGATTATTCGGTACCGTTTCATTCGGATGTTTCTGGGGAAAAAAAAAAAAAAAAAGGAAAAAAAAAAGGGGGGAGAGGCAGGTACTGATGTATTACAGTACAAATCAGACACTGTAGAAAACAGATAAGCACCATGCACACGACATGCTGAAGAAGCAAAAGCCATCACAAAAACAGAACACATAATCATGTATCAGTCACTGACTGTACTGACAACACATAACATCACATTAAACTGAGAGCTGATTTACAGAATGAGCCTTTAATCATCCAGACACAAGAACTGTATTTACTGATGGTTGTTGTTTATGGCACCCACAAAATGGACTACAGACAGGATATGCCTTATTTGAGTACCAAACAGGAAATGACTACTGTATGTGACGGTGACCTCTGACAGACTACAGACTTCACCTCAGCACAGAGAGCAGGACTGAAAACAGTGACTGAAGCGCTTAAAGCAGCTGAGGGACAGATTAATGTAGACTCAATATATGCACACTGTAAGAAAAAGATACACACCACTGTTCTATTTACTCAATATAAATGAGGTAACAGACAAGCTAATATTGTTTATTAGATTTCTCACAAGGTCCAGTATTGAGTAAATATTAATTAAATGATGCCCTTAATAGTTATCCATTGAGTAGATTCAAATAGAAAACAGTACATAATAGATTATAACCTCAACAAGAATATTGAGTTGATTTGAAAAGATAAACTTCCTAATGTGGAAATACTACTAGCTGGAAATTAATTCTATGTGTCAGTGATATAATTGTGTAATAGTCATCTACATTAATCTGCACATTGATTTGAATGTGATCAATGCACTGAATTTAGTCTAAATGTTCTTCCCCTCTAAGAATGTCAGCCTGGCCCAGAAAGTACAGAACTTAGAAATACTCAAATAAAATTTTATTGCTTAATTCATTTTTGTGCTTTAGATAGCGTTGTTCCACATCCATGTACATGGCAAATATCTGCTTCAAAATCAAAATCACAATCATATTGAATGTATTTTACCTAATACATTTAATTCAGATCTACATGACCACTACATGATCTCTCTCTCTCTCTCTTTCCACAGATAACATATATCAACATATCATTTAGTGTGACACTATTCATTACAACATGTCACTTTATCAGCAGATGTCACTGGCAACCTCCAAGCAGCATATTGTGTTCTTATAGTGTTCTTGTATATTTATAGTTTATATGTTGCTGGGTTTGCATTATATTGCATTTTGCACTATTCAGCACTGTATATCCTTTTAAATCTCCTTATTGTTGCTACTGCCTATGGCAACTTTTGTGAAAAAGAATTTCCATTGGGATGAGTTTGTTTTCCCACAGCTGCAGGGAGTCAAAGACCTGAGGCTAAGACTTTGGCTGACTGGTTGCAGACTGAAGGCATATGGTGATAACTAAATGCGCTACTCAATGATACGACTCTTCTAAGATTGTTCATTGCATTCAAGAGGTGAATAGTTACTGCCTGAATTTATTTTGAGATTTACCTGGAGCATGGTTGCTAATGCAGGAATAAGTCGTGGACGAACAGCCGTTTTACCG
>MU838940.1:87432-111432 GCA_029721515.1 Synanceia verrucosa | reverse complement strand
TGTACAAAAATCAAACTGACAAAAATAGCCAGATATTGACAAATATCCTTAACTTTTTTTGTGTAGTGTAGACTCATGTTATCCATGGCTCTAACATATACAAAGTACTATAAAGTAGAATTCATAAACAACCATCATTTTCATGGAGGATCACCCAGACACTGGATTCTTCAGATACAATGCAACTGATCAGGGTTAGGGGTGGGGTAAGTGAAGAACTACTGATTATCAACACAAAACATGGTATAAGTGGCCTGAAATGACATTTGTGACTTATAATAAGCCAAAACTAAATTGTCACTAAGACATTTGTCCACTATGTCAACCAAAACAGGTTTTAATCATTTTTATGCAGGTGACCATTCATGGCCTCTTGAAATCTATACCTGACACTAGGGGTTGGTCAAGAAAGGTAAAGCTTTAAATTTTGTCATAGAGGTAAACCAAATACATCATCGGAAAGGTCTTATCAAGGAGGATAGTATGATGTCAGTCTAAGGGCTCTATGCCAGTCCTGCTTTGAACTATTGACCTTTGAACTCTGCATTTTCTAAGTCATCGAGCTCAACAACAGAATTACCTACAATCATGACATTTGACATTTGACATGCTAAATTTCTATCACATTTCCTCCCTTTTGTTCCTACAGGAACACCTAAGTAAATACAAAGTTTACTGAAAGCATCAAACATCAGATTGAACCTTCCGCAGGTTGTTAAGATCTAACATCATTAAGATGTCAGTAACAGGAAAAAAAAAGTTGCATTTGTTCTTGCGAGAATAGAACTCTCTGTTTATAGCAAAGCTGAGACAGACAGAACGGGGATTGTAGAATTACACAAGTGATATTACATTACTGTATATTAATCAGTACAGATAACAACCATCATCCACGATGAAAGAAAAGACTCTTCATTATAACTTTATGATTCTCAAATGTCCATGCTGTAAAACAAACAGATCCAATGCATCTCAGTTCTTCTCAGAGGTCACACCTATCAATGGTTACACCGCAAATTCAGGCGAAAACCCTTTTCTAGGGAAAAATTCCTGAATGACCCTCTCATGGAGCCCAGAGGAGAAAAACCCCATCGGTGTCAGATGAGGGGAAAACACCTCCGTGGTCTCCATGGGAACGATCACCATTCTGGGCTTGCAGTGAACCTGGTTGTAACACAGAATAAACAGACATTAGAATCATCATAAAGGCATTATAATCACATGAATATTGATGAAAATGTTGAAAAGTTGACTGTATGCTGGTGCAGATGTCTTTAGATTTCTTTGTTTCTTGTCCACTGTTCTGGCATCATGGTTTCGTTGGAACAGAGCGTTTACTTTCACCATCTGTTCAGTTGGTGACTTGGCACGTCACATGTAGCAGGGAGCGCTTTTACCTCCTCCTGATATTGTGGATCTCCAGGTGGTGGGTCAGTTGGAGCTGGTACTTTTGCAGTGGGACGCGTGGATTCATGTTGCTCTTTCTGCAAACTTCACTGTTGTGTCCGTGGTGAGGAGGATCTGGAACGGGCCTTGCCAGCGTCTGTGTTTCCATCTTTTCCTCCTGAAGTCTTTCATGACCACGTAGTCTCCTGGTTGGAGCCGATGCAGTGGACCTTCAGCTTGACCAGGGAGTGCAGCAGACTTGTTGTCTCAGTGATGGCTCCCCGTTAATGACATCATTGCTCGTCGTCAGATCCTGGTGGTAGGATGGACAACAGTCCCTCCATTTCAGCTGAACACTGGGCCATCTTCTTTTCCAGTTGAAATCAATCTGACCCCTTTTGAGGTACACTGGTTAAACTGGCTGTCTGTATCCTGGATGTCTCATTTCCACCTGCCTCCAGTGTGTCTGCAAAATACAATAATAGCAAAACAACACAACAAGCAACAATAGCAGACATAGATAAAACAATCCATTAAGTGTTATTTTACTCAAGACTTCCTGCTCTAATTTCAAAATAAAAGCCCTTCGGTGTTTTTGTCTGTTCATAGAACTATGTTTATTAACATGAGACCTTTATTTTGACCTACCGTATGTATAAGAATAAATACTCAGTGCAAGCTTGACTAGCTTTATGAAGAAAGACAATGAGCCAGCCCGATGTATAGAGTTTATTCTGAAGGACCAACTGGACTGATATCTGCGTTCAATCTTTAGTCTTTTGTAAAATTCACTAACATCCCACCTGTGAGACATTAATGAGTCTATATAGTGACCTTGCTGCTTTTAACACTACAAGCTGTATATCAGAAACATTTAGCCTTGTTATACTTAAAATACATGGATAGTTCAAAGTCATTACCAAAAACCAATAATAACCATAACGCTAATTTGACCTTCAATGAAATGGAGTTTGACACTCCTGTTCTAGTGGATATGGAGGCTTTAGCACACTGATTCAGGTGGTACCTCGTGTGTCCTCTATCCAATCGGAGGGTCTCACCCTCTGTTGTCACTCTTTTGTATGGAGAGATGCTACCAGTACAGTTAGTGCACCGTAGTATGACACATGATCAAGATTTGTGAGGTCTAGAGGCGTGTCCTGTGCAAAGCTTGAACAGTAAAAACCCTATACTGTTGTTGGTGGAGGCTCTGATCAAAGCAATAAGCAAGGCCTCAACTCAGATTAATTTGGAATCTGCGCAGATTTTTGCCAATTTTTACTTTTTCAACTTGACATTGGGGCTGCCAAACCTAGTAGATTACTTCATGTTACTATTGCTGATGGCTAATTGTTACCATGACTATACACTGCCCACCCTCAGTGACTCAGTAACTACCCCTCTGTGTACCATGAAAGTTTTATTTCACAGATATATATATATATATATATATATATATATATATATATATATATATATATATATATATATATATATATATATATATATATATATATATATATATATATATATATATATATATACATTTATATATAAATATATATATATATAAATATATATATAATATATATATATGTATATATGTATATATATATATATATACATATATACAAATATATACACGTATATTTGTATTTGTATACGTATATATTTATATAAAGCTGACATTTCAACTCAAGCGTCCATCATGTCCATGTGCTGCCTTCAGATGGGATCATGTTCACAAGAAGAGTCCATGTGAATCCTCCTCTTTCATTATCCAAGACCTCATTGGTGGAAATTTAGTGAAAACAACTGAAGTTCACTCTTGATGTTTGTTAATATGCTGTAATCAGACCATAGACTGTATATAACGAGTGGACGGAGCTATCGTGAAGTCACCTGTTGGTTTGTGAACAACAGCAATGAAGCCCACTCGTTTTGTGCTTCTTCACAGGACAAAAAAAAATCACACAAGCTTTCTGAGAAAAAGACTTTTCAACTAAATTCTTTATTTTACTGTCTTTTTCCATGTACCACCAAGGCTCTGAGAATAGCTGATCTGTGACCTGTGACATTAGGCTGTTTACACTCTCCAGTCACTTTATTAGGTACACCTTACCAGTAAAAGGTTGGACCCCTTTTTTCCTTCAGAACTGTCTTAATTCTTGGTGTCGTCCTTTCTACGAGGTGTTGGAAACATTCCTCACAGATTCTGGTCCATATTGACATGATGGCATCACTCAGCTGCTGCAGATTTGTCAGCTGATCATCTATGAGGAGAATCTCTTTTCCTCCACATCCTAAAGCTGCTCTATTGGATTGAGATCTGGTGACTGTGGACACCAGTGGAGTCCAGTGAACTCACTGTCATGTGAACTGTAGCCTCAGTTTCTGTTCTTAGCTGACAGCAGTGTCACCAGGTGTGCTCTTCTTCTGCTGCTCTAGTCCATCTTCTTCAAGGCTCCAGTGCTGAGCTTCACACATGATATTCTGCATTCCTTGGTTGAACCAGTGATTATTTGAGTTCCTGTTGACTTTCTATCATCTCCAACCAGTCTGTCCATTCTCCTGTGACCTCTCACATCAATGAGACATTTTACTCACTGGATATTTCCTCTTTTCTGGACCATTCTCTGTGAACCCTAGAGATGTTGTAGTGAAAATCCCAGTAGAGCAACAGTTTATGAAATCCCAGTCTGTCTGGCACCAACAACCATGCCACGTTCAAAGTCTCTTAAATCTTCTTTCTTCCTCATTCTGATGCTCTGGTTGAACTTCAGCTCAGTGTCTTGACCACATCTACATGTCTCAATGCACTGAGTTACAGCTATCTGTGTTAACAAGCAATTGAACAGGTGTACCTAATAAAGTGGCAGGGTTGTCAGCCTCTTGTAGTGAGTTTATAACTACAGAACAACATAAAGTGTTTCCTGTTTCACTCGAGTTTATTTTTCAGATGTGCACAGTGAGCAGATGGTGACTGTAGTAGCAGGTAGTGACCTGCAGGGGGAGTTATGCTCCTCCTCACAGCACTGAGTCTGACACAAAGATTTAATTCAGTATTTACAGTATTCTAAAGACACTCTCATCAGGTGTTAGGAGCTCTTCACTCCTGCCACAGCACTGCTCTGAAACATGTCAGCATCCTGGCTGAAGTTCCTTCATGTTTGATTTGTTTTTTCACTGCCAACAAACTGCATAATCTAGAGTGAGACATACATTAAACATCAGGGTACCTAAGCTCAAACTGCTTTTAATAATCTTAGAAATATCAAGGTTATCCTCTTGTGATAATCACTCAGGTGCTGCAGAACTGTACTGTATAATCCTGACAGGTGTTTCTGTCCATGGATCTGCTCTGTTCATATTTAATGTAATTACTTCATAATGTTCTACGTTTTAGGGATTACATATTAGCACAATGTTCCAATATTATTTGTTTTTGTATTTTCCTTTAAGATGAAAGGAATAAGTCACTGCTGTGAAAACTGAAGGTAAAGGACAAAACCAAAAGAGATCAGCCGTATAAAGAGAGAGTTACAACAACTCAAATCATGGGCGCCATCTTTAAGACATAAGTCAGAGCGTTCAGCAATGTCTTTCAATGGAACGAAGATGGGATGTTGCAACAAATCGCTCATTATCTGTGGAGCTATTTATGAAGTTAGTCTTTGTTTTTAGTTTTAGTCCTAAATTGAGTTGCTAATTATGAGTAACTTTGTTTGATTTAAATGTTACTTACTTAAAATACTAATAATAATATTTTGATAATAGTTTTTGTTATTTGTTTAAGCTATTTAGATTTGCACAGTTAATAATTTGCTTTATTTCTTGGTAATTGGGGCACCTGAGGTTATTTGAGTAGGTAGGCACCTTGTGGACCAGCATGCACCTGGGTGGGCCTATGGTTTTTACCAGTGCAAAGGAGGCACCGCAGTCATGATTTCCTTTGTTCTTTTGTTTGTTCATTAATTTGGAAATAAAATGCAACAAAATGCAAGATCTAGTATGGACATTCATCTTCTTTTGCCTGCGTTAAACCACATCCCCATGGTGCATCAGTGGCCTTTTGATTATGTTTGGTCTAAAGTTGAATTTGTATATTATTTTTTTTTTTTTTTTTTGGACAAATGGCCACTACATTATCATCTTAAACTGTGAATGATAAAATATGTCTCATCCTTTGCTAAACTAGAAACACTTTTACAAATATGTCACTTTCATTGTTTGGAGAAGACAGATAAATATGCCTAAATCACCTAATCAGTGGAGCCACGTTTACCTTACCTTCTCTGATAGCAGTCACCATGTAGCCTACGATTAGGCTACTTATTGAGCCACTGGCTAAACATGACAACTACTTGGTTATTTAGTTTAATCTATAAATATTTCTCCTAAACATCATTTTAACCCTTCACTTAGCCTGCTTAGCTGTAATGATCAGACTGTGTCTATTGTTAAATATGTGACTGATGACTATGTCTAAGGGAAAAAAAGACCAGACACATGTAGTATGATTTGGTTTATCAATTCAAGAGTTGTCTTCTCTTTAAAAAAAAAAAAAAGGATTCAGACTTCAGCAATATGCAATATAAAAATAACTTAATAGAATAATATGCAAAAGTGAAAGTGAAAGCAATAATGTGGATCTTGAATATGATGGTAAAAATGTACATGTTGTATCAGACAATCTATGAATATATTTGGTTACTTCTTACACTGTAGCATATAATACATTCTGAATGTTTGTATTCAAATCCTAGCGAACGATGCGAATGGGCGGGGCTTGTGTTCATTGATGTCAATTGTGACGTCACAATCCTCCTGAACCGAGGTTGTGAAAGGAGGCAGTTTGCAGAGGTTCAGTCCCGGTCCTCAAACCAATGAGGAGTACTGGGGAGCTCTGACCTTTGGTCGTGGAGCTGCTGGAGATCAGTGGGTAGCCGTTTATGCTGCTTCTGTTCATCTCCTGGAGGTCAGTGGGTAGCTTTTTGTGCTACCCGAGTTTATCTCCTTGAGATGTCCTAAGCCACGCAAGTCTCCAGCCTGTTTCCTCCCAGGTCGGAGCTCTCCAGTGCTTCGTTAGAGGCTGGGAGGGGTAGAGGACAAGCCCTCCTCTGAGGGCTTGTCCTCTACCTGCTTTTCTATGTCAAACAGAAAACATCAGATTATTCCAGCATATGTCACAGCTCAGTGACTGTCTCCAGTTGTGTAAAGTCAATAACAACATTTGTGTAACTGTAGTATTTATTACTTAAATGGACTGTAGCCTGCTGGTGACTTTCTGGACTAAATAGGGCTGCTTTTCTGGGCTGGTGAAAACTACTGATAATACAATATGCTAGGATATACATCATTTAAAAGTTGAGTATTTGTTCTGCTAATTCTAAGCACACTTTATCCTGTCTTGTTTGACTGAACTGATCAGATCAATGAATGTGTTTGATAAGGTGCAGGAAATAAACACAACTGCACTGTAATTCTCTGACTTTAGGAATGCCTACTACAATATTTAAAAACTGGATAAAATTTTATTCAACTTCATATGGAGAAATAAATGTCATTATCTAAAAAAAGAGGTACTATCTAACACGAGACAAATGGGGGTTTGGAGGTCCTAAGTTTTGAAACATTAAATAATACTTTTAAAATTAAATGGCTGATGAAATTGATGAAGGAGGAAGATAATATTTGGAACGCTTTCCCAAAATATATTTTTAATTCAATTGGAGGACTTAAATTCCTATTGAAATGTGATTATAATCCAGATAAATTACCTGTGAAATTAGCAAATTTCCACAATCAAGCTGGCATGGAAAATGGTGTACAAACATAATTATTACCTTTGGAATAACAGGAGTATTCAGTATAAAAACAGATATTTATATGACAAAATCTGGGTCAATAATGGGATTATTTTAGTCTCACAACTCATGAAGACTGATGGGCAACTGTTGTTATATGAAGAATTTATTGACAAATTTGGTATTGCAGTTACACCAAAAGAATATGATATAATCTTTAATGCTATTCCAAGGAATGTACCACAGCTTCTTGTGGGCTCTAGATCCCAGATCCACATGACAACTTCTATAAACAGTATTTCTCTGGAAAATATTGATGTCACAAAAACAATAGTTCAAATAAATACATTAGAAATCTTTTGGTAAACATAACTGTTCCTTCTGCTAAAGTTTTGTGGTCGTCTCTTTATAATGATATAGACTGGAAGAAAAATGGGCTGGTCAGTAGTAAATTTTGTCTAAACAATAAGATTAAGGAAATATCTTTCAAAATTATACACAGAACATATCCAGCCAAAAAACCTTTAGAAAGATTTAACATTGATATTGAATATTCCTGTGATTTCTGTGGCTTGAGTGAAGAATCTGTTTCACATTTATTTTATCACTGTTTGTATTCACAAATGTTTTGGTTAAATGTACAGACTTTTATCCAAGGAAGAACCGGACACTCACTGCAGCTGCAGGAGAGGGACATTTTCTTTACTTTGATGACAGCAGGATGGAAAAGGACTTGTTTTTATTGTGGAAAAATTCCACATTCATAAAAGAAAATGGTCTAACAACAAACCCAACTTCACTCTGTTTTTGCAGGAACTTTATCAGTACAGCACCATTACAGACAGCATTGAAAACCTTATAAGGCATTAAAAACAAATTTGATTTTGGAAAAATTTGTAGTTAATTAATATGCTTTTTGAATTTTTATTTATTGATCAGTTATTTCTTTTTTCTGTGTATATATGAATATATGTATGGATATAATGTTTATATATGTCTATATGTAAGTGTATATATATGTGTATATGATTTTTTACATATACTCTTAATATGATTATATATAAGTTTTGTATTTCTTACCCCTGGCTAAACAGTTTTGTTATGTATATATTTGTTAATAAAGCATGAAATAAACACAACTGCACTGTAATCACGTGTGTGTTTTGGAGTGAGTTTACCAAAAGCTGTTTAACAGTGTTTACAGTTACAAACGCTGCACTACTGCCCCCTACTGGTCTGAACAGGCTCCAACACTGATCCACAGTGGACCAACAGATCAATGGATGATCTGACATCACCAAGTACTTAACAGTCCTGGACAAATGTCAAAGTTTTTAGAGTTAGGGTAAAGCTTAGGGTTAGTGCTCCAGGACTATTGTCTCAGTTGTCCAGGACTGTTAATTACTAGGTGATATCAGATCGTGCTGTCTTGTACATAGTCTTAACATCTGCTGCAATACATACATACAATACATTTCCTGTTTATATATTCAGTATTTATCCTTGTTGTAAATTCATAATCACATTTGTATATAAATCCATTATACTTATTTTGTATTTACAGTCAAAGATTTATTTACTTCTTTTTCATAATTAATTCCTATTTTATTTATTCTTGTACACTGAAAAGGGAGAAGCTCTACAATTTCGTTGTTCAGTTTCTTAATGACAATAAAGATCATTCTATTCTTCTGGTTTCAACAACTCAATTTGAAACAATGCATAACGTTTTGTCTCTTTATTTTAAAGGGACACTATGTCATTTTAAGTATTGTATTACTTCAAATCAGCGTCTTCATTCATAAATAGATCCTCATTGGTGTAAAATAACCTATGCCAACAATCTGACTGATCCTCCTGGGTGAAGAATGAGTTATCTGTCTTTACATAGAGCGAATTACGCTCATATGGAGGCAGTTGTGTTTATTTCATACTTTATTAACAAATATATACATAACAAAACTGTTTAACTAGGGGTAAGAAATACAAAACTTATATATAATCATATTAAGAGTATATGTAAAAAAAACATATATGCATATGTATACACTTACTGTTGGAGCTATTTGTTATTTTGTGATATTCAATAGTTAAACATTTAGTTATTTTTTGGGGGGTTTTGAAGTGTACACCTTTAGTTTCATTATAGAATTAGTATAATTATTTTAGTTCATTTGAGTGATTAATTCCTTTATTTTGAAAGTACCGGGTAGCCAGGTGTGCACTGGGTGAATCTATATGTAGGAGTAGGCAGGGATCGGTGAGCTGGGCACCGGGAAGGGCTATGGTTTTTAACCAGGCAAGAGAGGCAGCAGAGGCCATTGTTCTTTGTTGTTTGCTTAAAAATGGGAAATAAACCGCAGAAATCTGACTTTGCCTGGACAATGGCTTTCCTTTTCACCTGCGTAAATTAATCCCTGGGTACCTTAATGGTCCTTTGATTTATTTGATTTCGTTTTATTTCTTTATTCTTTTGACTTTTGATTATTTATTTTTGATTAAAGACAAGTAGCCACTACATAAAGTAAAAAACCACCCTAAAGTTAACGTTCCTGTGGATGGACTTTCTGGAAGCTGGGAGCGCTCATGTTGAGGATTGATGGACAAAGACGTGGCGTTTGGAGAGTGTGTGGCCTACATCGCAAAACTACCCAACAGCATCGGTATGTGAAACCTATTTGCTTGAAGGCTGTAAAGCAAAACGGCTTAACTATTGGAGTGTTTTGAGTTATTGTTTCACTGGATGAATATTGGGAAGTTTGACGATACGTATGGATTGTACGCGCCTCCGGCCAGCCACACTTTATTTCATTCATAAAATATCTGATGCGGAGCCGTGTCTGTGTAACGAGCGTTTTCCCTGCATTCCCTAATTGTTGCAAATAAAGAATGGGAATTAAAGGATACTGAAAAGTGCTTAATATAAAGGAAACATGTCTGAAGTTGCATCAGTTGTGAAGAGTGACACTATGTCCGCGCTTTCCAAGCGGAATATCAAGTTTACATCAAAGGGCTTGGCATTTTATGTCACTACGTGCCAAGAAAAGAGGTCATTAAAATGCAAACAAGCAAAGAGGAACATGGAACAAATGCATGTTTTGATGGAATCCGCTGACAATGTAAACTCTGTGCAGTCTGAGCTGAATAAATTTGTCAAGTGTTACGAGGACGCAAATGACATGAGGCCATCTTAAATATGAGTTTGCCAGAAGATGAAGTTGAACGGCAAAATACATATTTTCAAGCAAAAAGGATCATGTTTTCTGATTTCATTGCAAATGTAAAGAGTTGGTTATCTGATGCTGGTCACCCATATGTGCAATCAAATGACAATGATATGGAAAATCCTGATCATCTAAGTGTGGTTTCTAATGAGATTAATCCTGAAGACAGTGCTTCAAATATTTGATGTCAAAAGGAGTATGATTCCAGAGCACATTCACAGTTATCCAAAGCCTCATCCACTTTATCTGCAAGAATAAAAGCAGAAGCTGATAAGGCAGCACTAATGGAGCGCATGGCTGCATTAAAAAGGAAACACTTGTGGGAAGCCAAAGAGGAGGAACTCAGAAAGTAAAAGGAGCAGTTGGCCTTGGAAACTGAGCTGGCTGCAGCCAATGCAAAACTTCACGTGCTGGAAATCAACTCAAAGTGTGGTTCTAAAGGATCTGATGGAATGAACTCATATCTTGAAGGGAAGCAGAATGAGGCACATGTAACAAGCCACCTGAATCCTCATGTTGATGATTTTGTTCCAGAAAGGGATGATGCAAATAAGTCTCAGCGTAGATCTCATCATGGTGTTCATGCTGTCACTGTCAGGCCTAAACAAGTGCCAATGACACGAACTGATATTACACCATTAATAACTAATACCCAAGTGAGTGCAACACGGATGGTTTATGATGCTCAGTCAACGGGATGTGAATCCTATATTGTCAGACCTAAACGAGCAGTAGTGACACAAACTGACAGCAGCCCAGGGACAAGCCAAATTCAAGAACACAAAGCACAAGTGGTTCATGATACGCTGAATCTAGCCAATAACAACATCACCTGCAATGATATTGTGAACATCATGCAACGCCAGAATAACATCACTGAATTGTTGGTTCAGCAAAATCAAGCATCCGCTCTGCCAATGAGAAATATTCCTGTGTTTGATGGTGACCCTCTTCAGTTTCAGTCCTTTATGAGAACTTTTGAAAACTGTGTAGAAAGAAAAACCAACAACTTCAGTGATTGCTTGACATTTTTGGAACAGTACACCAGGGGGCAGCCAAGAGACCTTGTAAAGAGCTGCCAGCATTTACCACCTAACATGGGATACCAAAGAGCTAAATCCCTTCTTGATGAACATTTTGGCAACAAATATAAAATTGCTTCTGCTTACATGGACAGGATTCATAACTGCCCTCCATTAAAGCAGAGTATGTCCAAGCACTGCAATCATTTTCTCTGTTTCTTCGAGGCTGTTGCAATTTAACACAGCAAATCATGTATATGAAAGAGTTGGATGTGCCCTCAAATCTGAGAAATATTGTGATGAAACTTCCCTACAAGCTACGGCAAAAGTGGCGAATTGTTGCATGTGATCTGCAGGAGCAAAATGGATGTAGAGCAGTGTTCACTGACCTTGTGACCTTTGTTGAGAGACAAGTCAGAATAGCCTCTGACCCACTTTTTGGTAATATTCAAGATCTGCAATCTGCCAGCCGCAGTAAAGTTTCCAATGCTAGTCACAGAAAACAAAGAAGAAATGGAGGCACTTTTGCTACCAGTGTCACTGCAGTAAAAGATGGAGGAAAAATCTACACAGAGAAAAACATCAAGTCCTCTTCTGTCCAAAGTGAATTCAAATGTTGTTTACTTTGCAAACAAAATAGTCACATTTTGGATAAATGCTCACACTTCAAGTCAAAGATGCATCGCGACAAGATAAATTTCATAAAGGAAAATGGAATTTGTTTTGGTTGTTTGAAGGTTGGCCATACAAGTAAAGACTGCAGGAGTCGTTTGGTTTGTAGTGTGTGTTATCAGAAGCATCCATCAGTCCTTCATATTCAGGAAAATTATAAAAGTTCATCCTTTAAAGATGCACAGCAATCTGTGAGCCCTCCACCGAGCGTTTCTCATGAATCATCTCAGACATGTGGTCATATAGGGACCGGTGATGAAGATCATGCTGTCTTCTCCATTGTTGCAGTCCAGGTTAAATGCCCGATGAGTAACAAAGTTGTGCAAACATACGCATTCCTGGATCCTGGGAGTTCAGGTACATTCTGTACCGTCAGTCTGGCAAAGAGACTTGGCCTAAGTGGCAAACCAGCCAACATTTTGTTGAGAACTATGGGTCAGAGGAAGATTGTGAGTACTACTGTATTGTCTGGTTTGGAAGTGTCTGGCATGGAAATGGATGATTTTTATCAAGTTACCTAATGTTCTGACTCAAAAGACTATGCCAGTGTCACGATTGAACATCCCACAGCAAGAGGATGTTGCAAAGTGGTCACATCTGAGCAACATAAAGCTTCATGATGTGGACACAGAGGTGGATTTACTCATTGGTACAGATGCACCAAAGGTAATGGAGCCCTGGGAGCTGATAAACAGCCAAAATGAGGGACCATATGCAGTCCGAACAAGAGTCGGCTGGGTAATTAATGGACCGCTGCGTGGTGGAGATGGCAACAGAGTCAAGACTGGTTGCTCTGTGGTCACGGCCAATCGCATCTCTGTGGAACATCTGGAAGAGATTCTCATCAGTCAATATAATCATGATTTTAATGAGAGAACATCATTGGGGCAATTGGAAATGTCCAAAGAGGACATTAAATTCATGAAGACTGTTCAAACTACAACAGAACTGAAAGATGGACATTACTGTATTGACTTAGCTTTCAGAGAAAAAGATCCTGTCTTGCCAAATAACCGCTGTGTGGCAGAGCAGCGGCTTCAAGGCCTGAAGAGGAAATTTGAGAGAAATGTCAACTACAATGAGGAGTATACTTCATTTCTCAGTGACATGTTGGTTCAAGGCTATGCTGAAATGGTACCCATAGATCAGCTGGGACAGGATGATGGAAAAGTATGGTACATTCCCCATCATGGAGTACATCACCCTACCAAAGGAAAACTGAGAGTTGTGTTTGACTGTGGGGCCGTATATAAAGGAACATCACTGAACCAACAGCTGTTGCAGGGCCCTGATCTCACCAACACTCTTATCGGGGTCCTCATTCGGTTCAGGAAGGAACCTGTTGCAGTCATGGCGGACATCCATGCCATGTTTCATCAGGTGCGGGTACCCGACAAATATGTGAATTTCCTCCGATTTCTTTGGTGGCCCCAGGGCAACACTGACCGTGAACCAGCAGAATACCAAATGAGGGTACATTTGTTTGGAGCTGTATCTTCCCCCAGTTGCGCAAATTATGCCTTGAGGAGAACTGCAGAGGACAGTGCATCTGATTTTCCTCCTGAAGTAATCAGCACAGTCAACCATAATTTTTATGTAGACGACTGCCTGAAGTCTACAGCCTCGGAGGAAGATGCAATTCAAATGGTAAAGGACTTGACTGCACTCTGTCACAAAGGTGGATTCAGTCTCCAAAATGGGTTACAAACAGCCGTTCTGTGTTGATGTCTATCCCAGGTGACATCAGAGCAACAGAAATGAAAGAGTTGGATTTGGACACAGACCAGCTTCCTATGGAAAGAGCGCTTGGACTGCAATGGTGTGTTGAATCTGATACGTTCATGTTCAGAACCTCAGTGCAAGAATGACCACAGACCAGGAGAGGCATCTTGTCTGTGGTTAGCTCACTGTATGATCCATTAGGATTTTTGGCTCCCTTCACCATGTCAGCCAGGTTAATGTTGCAGGAGCTCTGCAGAAGAAGCCTGAAGTGGGATGAACAAATTTCCCCATCGTTTTCCAAGCAATGGACTGATTGGTTGAATGACCTCCAAAGGATGTGTGGATTCAAGGTGGATCGCTGCATAAAACCTCAGGGTTTTGGAACACCTGTGACAGCACAAATTTATCATTTTTCTGATGCCAGTGAAGTTGGTTATGGCACCGTGTCTTATCTGAGACTGGAAGATGGTGATAATGTGCATGTTTCATTTCTTGTGGGAAAGGCCAGGGTTGCCCCTCTGAAGCAAACCACCATTCCTCGTCTGGAGCTCACAGCAGCAGTTCTTGCCGTCAGAGTGGATGCGATGCTTCAGAAGGAACTTCAGTGGCAGGTGGAGAGGTCAACTGTCCTCAAGTACATCTGTAATGAAACCAGACGTTTCCATACCTTTGTTGCCAACACAGTCTCCATTATTAGAGAAGCTACAGATGTTGCGCAGTGGAGGTATGTGGGCACCAAGCTGAATCCTGCTGATGAAGCATCTCGTGGATTGAAAGCTGAGGAATTTCTTACAAATGGAAGATGGATTAAAGGCTCAGAGTTCCTCTGTTTGTCATCTAGGGAGTGGCCTATAGCTGACATTGAGCCAGCTAGGATTCCTGCTGATGATCCAGAGGTAAAAGAAAATCAGCAGTGTATGCCATCAACAAGCACTCAGAAGATCCCACAGACCATCTCATCAGCTATTTCTCATCATGGTGGAAACTTAAAACATCTGTTGCCTGGTTCCTTGAGCTTAGAAGAATTCTTTTGCTTCTGAGCCAAAAGAGAAAAGAACTTCAAGCCACTGAGAGTGACAAGGACACAGGAGCTAAAGGTTCTGTCGAACAGAAACTTGAGACTTCAAAGCCATACTTGGAGGGAAAATCTTGACTCCACAGTGTTGTGATGAGGCAGAAAAGGCAATACTTCGTTTAGGTTCAAAAGCGAAATTGCTTCATTGAAACATGGCTCAGATAAACTTTCCAAGGACAGCCCACTGTACAAGCTGGATCCCATACCAGAGGATGGCATTCTCAGAGTTGGTGGTCACTTGCACAAATCGGCCTTACCATCAGAGACCAAACATCCTGTCATTCTTTCAAAAGATCTGCATGTTTCCCAGCGTATTTTACGTCACATCCATCAACAACTAGGACACGCTGGTAGAAACCACATGTTGCACAGGCTTCGACAGAGATATTGCATAATCAATGCCAACTCTGCTGTGAGAAAAACAATCACAGAATGCACTGTATGTAGACGCTATAGAGGAAAACTTGGAGAGCAGAAGATGGCAGACTTGCCTGAGGAGAGGTCATGCCTGACAAGGCTCCTTTCACAGATGTGGGAGTTGATTATTTTGGTCCCCTAGAGGTGAAGAGAGGAAGAAGCTTTCTTAAAAGGTATGGAGTGCTTTTCACTTGTCTGACCAGTCGTGCAGTGCACCTGGAGGTGGCACACTCCTTGATACAGACTCTTGCATTAATGCAGTGAGAAGATTTATCTGCAGGTCCAGTGTCAAGTTTGAGGTCTGACAATGGAACAAATTTCACTGGAGCAAACAAGGAGTTAAAGCTAAACCTTGCTGGTTTAAATAATGAGAGAATCCAAGGTGCCTTGATTCACGATGGGATTAAGTGGAGCTTTAACGTGCCAGCAGCCTCACATCAAGGTGGTGTTTGGGAGCGTCTGATTCGTTCAGTAAAAGGTATACTCTCCTCTGTGCTTGGACAGCAGGTATTGGATGATGAGGGCCTGCAAACGTTGTTTTGTGAAATTGAGGCAATACTGAACGACCGACCCATTACAAAGGTTTCGGATGACCCCAACGACCTTGAGGCCCTGACACCAAATCATATTCTTTTGTTAAAAGGAAAACCCATCTTTCCACCAGGAATCTTTAAGCAGAGTGACCTGTACGCCAGGAGAAGATGGAAGCAAGTACAGTATATTGCACAACTCTTTTGGAAAAGATGGATATCTGAATACTTGCTTGTAATGCAGGAAAGGCAAAAGTGGACAAGGTCAAGAAGAAGCTTCTCTCCAGAAGACATTGTCATAATTGCTGATGCTACAGCTCCAAGAGGATCTTGGATGATGGGCCGAGTTCTCAGCACCAAGTCTGATTCTAAAGGTTTGGTCCGTTCTGTGTGTCTCCAAACTAAGAGCAGTGTCCTGGAGAGGCCCATAATGAAGATCTGCCTGCTCATGGAGGCCACAGTCTAGGATCAAAGACATTAATTCATTCTTTCTCTCTCACATTCTGTTCTGTCCTCCCTCTGTCTTTGTTTTTTCCTAACAGCCATCTGGAAGAAGACAGAAGATTCTACATAGTATAGTTGAGATGAGAAGAAAGAATAGCTCCCTTGTCGACTTCCGGTTGACAGCCGAATGGAGTAGACGCAGCAAAGGGGTGCTCCTGTTCACTTTTACATTTTCCAAAGTTCACACCCCTACTTCTTGCATGGTCGAAGCATTTTGGCTCGCCTGTGTAACTTAAACTCCTATCGAACTGGATATGGCGTCGAGGAGTGGTGGATCCGGGAGGAGGGAGGACTCTGCAGCTGGCTTGGCACTGAGTGCCGTGTCCGACCTGCTGGACCCGGCGTCGAGAGGCGCTGGCAACCAATTTCGGAGCTTCTTTTAGCTCACTGGAGAGCAGGTTTGGCCAAGTCCAGTCCGTTGTGGAGGACCGCGGTCGGCGCCTCTCCTCTCTCGAGCTCGCTCCTGGGGACCTGAGCCGGGGTCGGTGAGCTGGAGGGCCTGTGCGCTGGGCTTGGCGAGGACGGCTCCAGGCTAGTGGCTGGGGTCGTTGACCTTGAGGGCCGGGGCGGACGTCGGAGTCTTCGTGTTCTCGGTCTGGCGGGGTTGACGGAAGGGGGTCGCCCTGCAGAGTTTTTCTCCGGTCTGCTTTCCGAGGTGTTTGGCCAGGACATTCTCCCTTCCCCGCCCGAAATCGACCGTGCTCACCGCTCTTTGGCAGCTGAGCCACCTCCGGGCCGGAGGCCGCGCCCGGTGATTCTGCGGCTCCGCCGCTTCCAACGTCGACAACCTGCCTGCTTCATCTCGCTCAACATGATCGACGTAACTAACTGTGGCAGACTGAAACTTTCATGCTAACGATCCAGGTTGGAGACATTTTTGTGTGGCAGCTGTTACATTACAGCCGTTAGTAAATGCGAACTCCACAAGCCACTTTCAGTGCTATACAATAATTTAGGGGTGGATATGCACGTGAGTAACTAAGGAGCTGAAGTGTTTAATGAAGAGACAGGAAGAGTTTTGTTTTTTAAGGATAATGTGGGTTGTTAAGAGCTTGCTGCTATGTTCTTTGGCAGCTGTCTTGTTATGGGGGTGGGGGGTGGGGGGTAATATTGCTCTGAAAGACCATGCTAACCGCTTACTTGGACCATTTAACTACCTGTCAGGCTGCGCATTCAATCTTTATTTCAGGATCAAGCCCTGGAGTTTTGTCATCACATTTTGTTACCTGTTTGCATGTATTGCTGTTACAAAGAAATGAATAGTACTTTAAATTTTCTAAGTTGGAATGTTAAGGGTATGAACCACCCAGTCAAAAGGAGGAGAGTATTTTCTCACATCAAACAATTGAAAGCAGCAATTGTATTCCTTCAAGAGACACATATTCGTTACTCCGATAATAGGCGCCTAATGTCGGGGTGGGTGGGGCAGCAGTTTCACTCTGCGTTCCAGGCCAAGGCCAGAGGTGTGTCTAATCTTATAAACTCAAATACAACCTTTGAACATCATAAAGTAATATCAGACCCCCATGCTCGTTACATCATTGTTACTGGAAACCTGTATAACTCTCCAGTGGTGCTTGCTAATGTCTATGCCCCAAACACAGATGATCCAGGGTTTTTTGAGCGTTTTTTCTCCTCTCTCCCTGATTTGAACTCACACTGTCTTATTCTTGGGGGTGATTTTAATTGTTGGCTGGACCCAGTATTAGATCGCTCGTCCATGAAACCAGCTGCGTTAAGTAAATCTGCATCACTTATCCAGTCTTTCTTATCTAATTTTGGTATTTCTGATATATGGCGCTGTCGGTACCCCAACCAGAGAGAGTATTCCTTTTTCTCTCATGTTCACCACACTTTCACAAGGATTGATTACTTTCTTATCGATAATCAGTTAATTCCTTTGGTCCAGTCGTGTGATTATCAGAGCATTGTGATATCAGACCATGCCCCAGTAGTTCTATCCATGAGCCCGCCTAACTTTCCCCAAATTAAAAGACACTGGCGTTTTAATTCATCCTTGCTGTCTGATAATAAATTTGTAAAATTCATGCAAGAGCAAATATCTACCTTTCTTGAAATAAATAACTCTCCTGAAACTTCTAGTTTAATAGTTTGGGACACTCTGAAAGCCTTTTTGAGAGGTCAGATTATTTCCTACAGTGCAGACATGAAAAAGAAGGCCTCCAGCGAGAGACTAGAATTGGTCAAACAAATCAAAGAAATTGACCAACAATATGCTCAGGTTAAGGACCCTGAAGTATACATAAAACGATTGGAGTTGCAGACTAAATTCGACCTCTTATCTACACATTCAGTGGAACGTCAACTTTTAAAAAGCAAGAGCAGGTTCTACATACATGGCGACAAGGTGGGTAAGATACTGGCTGACCAATTAAGAGAAACCAAAGTAATGAGACATATCACAGAAATTAAAACGGAAGATGGCAATATGACCACAGACTTCTCCAAAATCAATGATACTTTCAGTAAATTTTATAACAGACTTTATACTTCTGAATTCCCAAATGACAGTACCCTAATGCAGAAATTTTTAAATAATCTAGATATTCCTGGACTGTCTCCTGACAGCCGGGGAGATTTGGAGAAGCCCATCACAAAGGAGGAAATAGCTATTGCTATTTCTTCTTTGAATTCTGGAAGGTCCCCTGGACCTGACGGTTTCCCCGCTGAATTTTTTAAATCATTCTCTTCAGTACTCTCACCTCAATTGTGTGTAGTGTTTTCAGACTCACTCATGTTGGGTAGACCTCCATCACTCACTGAAGCTTGTATCACGCTGGTGGCCAAGAAAGGCAGGGATCCTGTGGACTGCTCCTCCTACAGACCTATCTCCTTACTGAATGTGGATGCCAAGATATTGGCTAAAGTCCTTGCGCTCAGGATAGAGAATATCCTCCCATCAATTATTTCAGAAGACCAAACAGGTTTCATTAAAAATCGCCATTCCTATTTTAATATTCGTCGTGTATTTGATATTCTTTATACTGCCTCAAATGAGACCCCTGAATGTATCTTGTCCCTTGACGCCGAAAAGGCCTTTGATCGTGTGGAGTGGAGGTATTTGTTTGCAGCTCTAGAAAAATTCAATTTTGGCCCAGTCTTCATTACATGGATAAAATTACTTTATCAGCGTCCTACTGCCTCGGTTCTTACCAATTCGCAACAATCGCAACCCTTTAACCTCTTGAGAGGAACCCGTCAAGGGAAAAAACAATAAAAAAAAATGTGAGAAAGGAAAAAAAAAAAAAAAGAATAGCTCCCTTACAGAATAAAAGTAATTGTGAGTTTATATTTTTCACAATTAGGGGCCGGTGTGTTGGAGCTATTTGTTATTTTGTGATATTCAATAGTTAAACATTTAGTTATTTTTTGGGGGGTTTTGAAGTGTACACCTTTAGTTTCATTATAGAATTAGTATAATTATTTTAGTTCATTTGTGTGATTAATGCCTTTATTTTGAAAGTACCGGGTAGCCAGGTGTGCACTGGGTGAATCTATATGTAGGAGTAGGCAGGGATAGGTGAGCTGGGCACCGGGAAGGGCTATGGTTTTTAACCAGGCAAGAGAGGCAGCAGAGACCATTGTTCTTTGTTGTTTGCTTAAAAATGGGAAATAAACCGCAGAAATCTTTTGCCTGGACAATGGCTTTCCTTTTCACCTGCGTAAATTAATCCCCTGGGTACCTTAGTGGTCCTTTGATTTATTTGATTTCGTTTTATTTCTTTATTCTTTTGACTTTTGATTATTTATTTTTGATTAAAGACAAGTAGCCACTACACTTACATCTATACATATAGATATATATAAACATTATATCCATACATATATTCATATATACACAGAAAAAAAGAAATAACTGATAAATAAATAAAAATTCAAAAAGCATATTAATTAACTAAAATTTTTTCCAAAATCAAATTTGTTTTTAATACCTTATAAGGTTTTCAATGCTGTCTGTAATGGTGCTGTACTGATAAAGTTCCTGCAAAAACAGAGTGAAGTTGGGTTTGTTGTTAGACCATTTTCTTTTATGAATGTGGAATTTTTCCACAAAAAAAACAAGTCTTTTTCCATCCTGCTGTCATCAAAGTAAAGAAAAATGTCCCTCTCCTGCAGCTGCAGTGAGTGTCCGGTTCTTCCTTGGATAAAAGTCTGTACATTTAACCAAAACATTTGTGAATACAAACAGTGATAAAATAAATGTGAAACAGATTCTTCACTCAAGCCACAGAAATCACAGGAATATTCAATATCAATGTTAAATCTTTCTAAAGGTTTTTTTGGCTGGATATGTTCTGTGTATAATTTTGAAAGATATTTCCTTAATCTTATTGTTTAGACAAAATTTACTAATGACCAGCCCATTTTTGTCATATCTGTCAAGTTAAGTGTGTTTATTATTTCAGTCTTGTCATTTGGTCTTGTCAGTTCCTGTTTTATTTTGAAATTAATTGTCTTCCCTTGTGTTTCAGCTTCACTCTTCCTGCCCTGTGTTTCCCGGTGGTGATTGTCAGCCCCGCCCCTGATTGTTTCCAGCTGTTCCCCATTATCTAGTGTATATATTTCTGTCTCCCTTTGTTTTGTGCCAGTACGTCTTGTGTCCGTGAGCCAAGTCTACCAGCCTTTGTCCACGTCATCGCTTCTTGTCAGGTTTCCCATTCCTTTGTCAGAGTGTTGTCTGTTCATCGAGCTGTTGCTTCGTTTTTGTGATTGTCTCCCTCGTGTTTGTCTGTCAGTGTAGTCAGTTCTCTGTGTTTAGTGTGCTATTTGCTTAGATTCTCCCTCACACGTTTGTGAGCGCTTTTTGTTAGTATTTTTGCCATTTTTCCTCACCGTTTGAGCATTTGGGTTCTTTTCTTCCTGTGTTTTTGCCAAATTCTAACAGAACGTACTGGCCAGGATGAACCCAGCCGACTCCAGTCAGCTCAGAGACCTAGTCATGTTCCATGATGACAGACTCACTCAGCAGGAGGAGCAGGCTGCTACGTTGGGCCGTAATGTAGCTACTTTGTCCTCACGTCAAGAGGAATTGAGACACTCCATGTTGGCCCAGGTAGACGCGCTAGCTCACAGTATGCGTGATCTACTTAATTATCTGCAGTCTCAGCCATCAGCACCCCTGCCTCCTGCTACCCCCAGCCAAAGCCTACCTGCTGCTGCCGCACCCGTGGTTGTTCAAACACCGCCTCGCTTGGCACCTCCGGAGAAGTTCTCTGGTGAGTCTGAACTATGTAGACCATTCTTGGTTCAACATGACTTGCATTTCAAGATGAACCCAGATGCCTTTCCTACTCCCCAGTCGCGAGTTGCATTCATAACATCCCACCTGACAGGAAGAGCAGCAGCTTGGGCCACCGCGGAGTGGGCTCGGGACTCAGCGCTCTGCTCATCACCAGAGCAGTTTATTGCAGAACTGCGCAGGGTTTTTGACCATACCCGACCGGGTAGGCAGGCAGCTCGAGCACTTAAGAGACTCACGCAAGGCAACAGGACAGTTGCGGACTATGCCGTTCAGTTTCGTCCACTAGCTAGGGACAGTGGCTGGGGGGAGCCAGCCCTGGTAGACGCTTTTTTTGGAGGGACTCAACGACCAGGTTCACGACCAGCTGGGACCCCAGGAGCTGCTGGACGACCTCGAGGCGGTGATCGAGGCGGCCATCCGTACAGACAACTGGATACGGGACCGTCGTTACCGGAGGCGTGGAGCACCAGGGACCAGCAGAGGACGAGAGGCAGGACCAGCGGTATTCAGCGGGAGTGGACGCCGTACGTCCCCGGATCTCCAGACGGAGCCCATGCAGGTTGGTCGGGCCCGACTCACCCCTGAGGAGCGACAGCGGCACCTCCAGCAGGGCCTGTGTTTTTATTGCGGGCAGCCCGGACATCGTCTCAACGACTGTCCGGCCAAGGGTTCCGCTTCTTCTGCAAGTAGAAGCGGTCCGACCACCCAGTCAGGCCCCACGGAAGGATCTCCTCGCCAGCTGACACAGGTATCGTGTTCAGTGGGGAACCAGGTGTTGACTCAAGGGGTGCTCATTGACTCAGGGGCAGACAAGAGTCTAATGGACTGGGGGGTGGTTCGGGAGTTGGGTCTGAAAACTGAGAGTTTGTCACGTCCTTTAGAGGCTAATGCTTTGAATGGGAATAAATTATTTAAGATAACCCATGTCACGGAACCAGTAACGCTAATGATTGGTAACCACAAGGAACAGTTAAGATTTCATGTATTCAACTCAGAGAACCAGGCCATAGTTTTGGGTTTCCCGTGGTTGTGCAGACATAATCCGGCTATTGACTGGAAATCGGGGCTGTTTCCAGCTGTTCCCCATTACCCAGTGTAAATATGTCTGTCTCCCTTTGTTTTGTGCCAGTCCGTCTTGTGTCCGTGAACCAAGTCTACCAGCCTTTGTCCACGTCATCGCTTCTTGTCAGGTTTCCCATTCCTTTGTCAGAGTGTTGTCTGTTCATCGAGCTGTTGCTTCGTTTTTGTGATTGTCTCCCTCGTGTTTGTCTGTCAGTGTAGTCAGTTCTCCGTGTTTAGTGTGCTATTTACTTAGATTCTCCCTCACACGTTTGTGAGCGCTTTTTGTTAGTATTTTTGCCATTTTTCCTCACCATTTGTGAGCGTCATAGCTCTTTTTCCCCTGCAGTTTGAGTAGCAAGAGTAGCCAGTGGCAGGGTATTTTCAGTTGTAATTTTCATAGCTTGCTCTGTTGTTTATTTTGTAATTTTGATAGCCGTGTTGCTTGTTTTCTTTGTATTTCCAGGTAGCCAGGTTAGAGTGTCAATCCCTCCCTGTACTGTTGTTTTCTGTTTTGTTAATAAAGCCTTTGTTGTTACTTTGCTTTGAGTCGAGCATTTGGGTTCTTTTCTTCCTGTGTTTTTGCCAAGTTCTTACAATTTTTCTTCTAGTCTATATCATTATAAAGAGACGACCAAAAAAACTTTAGCAGAAGGAACAGTTATGTTTACCAAAAGATTTCTAATGTATTTATTTGAACTATTGTTTTTTGTGACATCAATATTTTCCAGAGAAATACTGTTTATAGAAGTTGTCATGTGGATCTGGGATCTAGAGCCCACAAGAAGCTGTCGTACATTCCTTGGAATAGCATTAAGGATTATATCATATTCTTTTGGTGTAACTGCAATACCAAATTTGTCAATAAATTAACAAGAGTTGCCCATCAGTCTTCATGAGTTGTGAGACTAAAATAATCCCATTATTGACCCAGATTTTGTCATACAAAGATCAGTTTTTATACTGAATACTCCTGTTATTCCAAAGGTAATAATTGGTCGGTGAAAAATTATGTTTGTACACCATTTTCCATGCCAGCAGAGCTTGCTTGTGGAAATTTGCTAATTTCACAGGTAATTTATCCGGATTATAATCACATTTCAATAGGAATTTAAGTCCTTCAATTGAATTAAAAATACATTTTGGGAAAGCGTTCCAAATATTATCTTCCTCCTTCATCAATTTCATCAGCCATTTAATTTTAAAAGTATTATTTAATGTTTCAATACTTAGGACCTCCGAACCCCCATTTTGTCTCGTGTTAGATAGTACCTCTTTTTTTAGATAATGACATTTATTTCTCCATATGAAGTTGAATA
>MU838940.1:33932-86932 GCA_029721515.1 Synanceia verrucosa | reverse complement strand
GAAAAGTGTTTATATTGTGTTTCACACAATCTCTCCCTCGCTCTGCCAAGCTGCCTGCACTGCCTCTGGCCCTGTATGCTCCACCTCCCCTCTGCCCTGATTGGTGGCCACTAGGACTCCTGGCCACGCCCTCTCCAGCAGTCCGCTCCTCTGATTGGTGGGGCACCTTTTCCATCAGACCAATCCCTGCTGTTCAATCAGGCGCATGAGGAACGATGCGAATGGGCAGGGCTTGTGCACAATGATGTCACTAGTGACATCACAATCCTCCTGAACCGAGGTTATGAAAGGAGGCAGTTTGCAGAGGTTTTTGACTCCCGGTCCTCAAAGTAATGAGGAGTACTGGGGAGCTCTGACATTTGGTTGTAGAGCTGCTGGAGATCAGTGGGTAGCCTTTTGTGCTACTCCAGTTTATCTCGAGATGCAGGTCTCCAGCCTCCTTCCTGTCAGCTCGGAGCTCTCCGGTGTTTCGTTAGAGGCTGGGGGGGGTAGTGGACAACCCTGAGTTGAGGACTTGTCCCCTACCTGCCTTTCTGTGTCAAACAGAAAACATCAGATTATTCCAGCATATATCACAGCAGCAAAACAGATGGCTAGTTATCTCTGAGTTGACTAGGTAACCAAGGTCAGAGGAGTCTGTCAGCGTTGGCCCTTTGATAAGGCCGATGGCTGAGCGTCAGCAAGACAACAGGTGTTACTGTTAGTTCAGAGCTTAGAATGAGCATGCCCTGACTGTAACGCTACTCAAGAGTAATGTAAGGTAATATACTTGTACTTAACTGGGTGTTACTTTATAAGGCTGAGCACCATAGGGGAAGGTAGGAATATGTGGCGGACTCTGGCAGCTGTACGGTTGTCCACGACAAAGTTCATATTCCTCCTGACATATCAGAATCTTCAATAAATGTTACTTCTTTAATCAACTGCAGAAGGCTCCTGGGTGCATCCATTCTTTCATCATTGACTATTCAATATTTTCCACGACAAGTTTGATGTGAATATATGACTGTAACAGATTTCCCCGTAAAATCACAGTGCACTACTGGCAGCTATGGTGCAGCAGAGACCTCCTTCTGTATTTACAGTACAGCTAGTTCATTATTTGATCAGAAAAAATAGTGTCTCGCTGCCCCTTAATTTGTGCCATGATCTTAGCGTCGGCCTGTACCAATGCTCGTGGGTCCCTCCAGTTAGTAAAGATTTTCCACTTCTATATTGTTCATGACGCAGAGCTTCTGGCATTTGTCTTTTGTCTTGCACTAGTTGTGATACACATGTTGACGGCGTTGATCCTGGCCGCTGTTGATGTGTGGTACACCCCGACTTTACATTGACTTAAAATTAAAGGACCACCAGGGTAAACTGTGAAAATATAAATTAATGTTTATACATGCTTCTTACCTGGGTTAACTGTTAAATATTATAATAATATTATATAGCCACAGAATCACTGAGTCACAGTGCAAGTGTGAGAGGGGCTTATGACTCAATATATCTAGGTCAACACTACATTTCAGGAGTTTGTTTGCAAAAGCAGAAAAACATCATTGTTAAAGTGTCTTTATTTGACTGATATTTGCTGAGGGCGGCACGGTGGTGCAGTGGTTAGACTGTCGTCTCACAGCAAGAAGGTACCAACTTTAGAACAGCACAACTTTGATCTTCCTTGAAGTACAGGAAAAAACATGACAAAGATAAATAATTGAAAACTGAGTAAGTGGGAGTATGTACAAGAGCCATTCATATGAAGTAATATCAACCCATTTATACAAAGTAATATAAAGTAGAATTCATAAACAACCATCATTTTCATGGAGGATCACCCAGACACTGGATTCTTCAGATACAATGCAACTGATCAGGGTTAGGGGTGGGGTAAGTGAAGAACTACTGATTATCAACACAAAACATGGTCTAAGTGGCCTGAAATGACATTTGTGACTTATAATAAGCCAAAACTAAATTGTCACTAAGACATTTGTCCACTATGTCAACCAAAACAGGTTTTAATCATTTTTATGCAGGTGACCATTCATGGCCTCTTGAAATCTATACCTGACACTAGGGGTTGGTCAAGAAAGGTAAAGCTTTAAATTTTGTCATAGAGGTAAACCAAATACATCATCGGAAAGGTCTTATCAAGGAGGATAGTATGATGTCAGTCTAAGGGCTCTATGCCAGTCCTGCTTTGAACTATTGACCTTTGAACTCTGCCTTTTCTGCATTTTCTAAGTCATCAAGCTCAACAACAGAATTACCTACAATCATGACATTTGACATTTGATATGCTAAATTTCTCTCACATTTCCTCCCTTTTGTTCCTACAGGAACACCTAAGTAAATACAAAGTTTACTGAAAGCATCAAACATCAAATTGAACCTTCCGCAGGTTGTTAAGATCTAACATCATCAAGATGTCAGTAACAGGAAAAAAAAAAGTTGCACTTGTTCTTGCGAGAATAGAACTCTCTGGTTATAGCAAAGCTGAGACAGACAGAACGGGGATTGTAGAATTACACAAGTGATATTACATTACTGTATATTAATCAGTACAGATAACAACCATCATCCACGATGAAAGAAAAGACTCTTCATTATAACTTTATGATTCTCAAATGTCCATGCTGTAAAACAAACAGATCCAATGCATCTCAGTTCTTCTCACACCTATCAATGGTTACACCGCAAATTCAGGCGAAAACCCTTTTCTAGGGAAAAATTCCTGAAAGACCCTCTCATAGAGCCCAGAGGAGAAAAACCCCATCGGTGTCAGATGAGGGGAAAACACCTCCGTGGTCTCCATGGGAACGATCACCATTCTGGGCTTGCAGTGAACCTGGTTGTAACACAGAATAAACAGACATTAGAATCATCATAAAGGCATTATAATCACATGAATATTTATGAAAATGTTGAAAAGTTGACTGTATGCTGGTGCAGATGTCTTTAGATTTCTTTGTTTCTTGTCCGCTGTTCTGGCATCATGGTTTCGTTGGAACAGAGCGTTTACTTTCACCATCTGTTCAGTTGGTGACTTGGCACGTCACATGTAGCAGGGAGCGCTTTTACCTCCTCCTGATATTGTGGATCTCCAGGTGGTGGGTCAGTTGGAGCTGGTACTTTTGCAGTGGGACGTGTAGATTCATGTTGCTCTTTCTGCAACCTTCACTGTTGTGTCCGTGGTGAGGAGGATCTGGAACGGGCCTTGCCAGCGTCTGTGTTTCCATCTTTTCCTTCTGAAGTCTTTCATGACCACGTAGTCTCCTGGTTGGAGCCGATGCAGTGGACCTTCAGCTTGACCAGGGAGTGCAGCAGACACTTGTTGTCTCAGTGATGGCTCCCCTTTATTAACATCATTGCTCGTCGTCAGATCCTGGTGGTAGGATGGACAATCCCTCCATTTCAGCTGAACACTGGGCCATCTTCTTTTCCAGTTGAAATCAATCTGACCCCTTTTGAGGTACACTGGTTAAACTGGCTGTCTGTATCCTGGATGTCTCATTTCCACCTGCCTCCAGTGTGTCTGCAAAATACAATAATAGCAAAACAACACAACAAGCAACAATAGCAGACATAGATAAAACAATCCATTAAGTGTTATTTTACTCAAGACTTCCTGCTCTAATTTCAAAATAAAAGCCCTTCTGTGTTTTTGTCTCTTGATAGAACTATGTTTATTAACACGAGACCTTTATTTTGACCTACCGTATGTATAAGAATAAATACTCAGTGCAAGCTTGACTAGCTTTATGAAGAAAGACAGTGAGCCAGCCCGATGTATAGAGTTTATTCTGAAGGACCAACTGGACTGATATCTGCATTCAATCTTCAGTCTTTTGTAAAATTCACTAACATCCCACCTGTTAGATATTAATGAGTCTATATAGTGACCTTGCTGCTTTTAACACTACAAGCTGTATATCAGAAACATTTAGCCTTGTTATACTTAAAATACATGGATAGTTCAAAGTCATTACCAAAAACCAATAATAACCATAACGCTAATGTGGCCTTCAATGAAATGGAGTTTGACACCCCTGTTCTAGTGGATATGGAGGCTTTAGCACACTGATTCAGGTGGTACCTCGTGTGTCCTCTATCCAATCGGAGGGTCTCACCCTCTGTTGTCACTCTTTTGTATGGAGAGATGCTACCAGTACAGTTAGTGCACCGTAGTATGACACATGATCAAGATTTGTGAGGTCTAGAGGCGTCCCCCTGAGACCCACTATTGCAGGACCCTCAAACGTGTCCTGTGCAAAGCTTGAACAGTAAAAACCCTATACTGTTGTTGGTGGAGGCTCTGATCAAAGCAATAAGCAAGGCCTCAACTCAGATTAATTTGGAATCTGCGCAGATTTTTGCCAATTTTTACTTTTTCAACTTGACATTGGGGCTGCCAAACCTAGTAGATTACTTCATGTTACTATTGCTGATGGCTAATTGTTACCATGACTATACACTGCCCACCCTCAGTGACTCAGTAACTACCCCTCTGTGTACCATGAAAGTTTTATTTCACATATACATATATATACATATATATACATATACGTATATGTATATATACGTATATATATATATATATATATATATATATATATATATATATATATATAAAGCTGACATTTAAACTCAAGCGTCCATCATGTCCATGTGCTGCCTTCAGATGGGATCATGTTCACAAGAAGAGTCCATGTGAATCCTCCTCTTTCATTATCCAAGACCTCATTGGTGGAAATTTAGTGAAAACAACTGAAGTTCACTCTTGATGTTTGTTAATATGCTGTAATCAGACCATAGACTGTATATAACGAGTGGACGGAGCTATCGTGAAGTCACCTGTTGGTTTGTGAACAACATCAATGAAGCCCACTCGTTTTGTGCTTCTTCACAGGACAAAAAAAAATCACACAAGCTTTCTGAGAAAAAGACTTTTCAACTAAATTCTTTATTTTGCTGTCTTTTTCCATGTACCACCAAGGCTCTAAGAATAGCTAAATCCTCGGTATGTTGTTAACTGGCTCTTTTAAAAGAACAGAGTGTAGCAGTGAGGGGCTCTATTGGCAGAAACTGAATATAATATGAAGAAGTTTTAGTAAGTTTTCTTCAGTGTATAAGAATGTTTCTATCATCTTATATTGAGCCGTTCATATCTACATATGGAGCAGGATCTCTTCACCTTGTTTCTACACTATAGAATGGAAAAAACAGGTTCACTCACCATGACCGAGTGGGAACACAAGAGTTTTTCCATCAGCTCTTAAAATACCATGAGGCTGATCTGTGACCTGTGACATTAGGCTGTTTACACTCTCCAGTCACTTTATTAGGTACACCTTGCCAGTAAAAGGTTGGACCCCTTTTTTCCTTCAGAACTGTCTTAATTCTTGGTGTCATCCTTTCTACGAGGTGTTGGAAACATTCCTCACAGATGTTGGTCCATATTGACATGATGGCATCACTCAGCTGCTGCAGATTTGTCAGCTGATCATCTATGATGAGAATCTCTTTTCCTCCACATCCTAAAGCTGCTCTATTGGATTGAGATCTGGTGACTGTGGACACCAGTGGAGTCCAGTGAACTCACTGTCATGTGAACTGTAGCCTCAGTTTCTGTTCTTAGCTGACAGCAGTGTCACCAGGTGTGCTCTTCTTCTGCTGCTCTAGTCCATCTTCTTCAAGGCTCCAGTGCTGAGCTTCACAGATGATATTCTGCATTCCTTGGTTGAACCAGTGGTTATTTGAGTTCCTGTTGACTTTCTATCATCTCCAACCAGTCTGTCCATTCTCCTGTGACCTCTCACATCAATGAGACATTTTACTCACTGGATATTTCCTCTTTTCTGGACCATTCTCTGTGAACCCTAGAGATGTTGTAGTGAAAATCCCAGTAGATCAACAGTTTATGAAATCCCAGTCTGTCTGGCACCAACAACCATGCCACGTTCAAAGTCTCTTAAATCTTCTTTCTTCCTCATTCTGATGCTCTGGTTGAACTTCAGCTCAGTGTCTTGACCACATCTACATGTCTCAATGCACTGAGTTACAGCTATCTGTGTTAACAAGCAATTGAACAGGTGTACCTAATAAAGTGGCAGGGTTGTCAGCCTCTTGTAGTGAGTTTATCACTACAGAACAACATAAAGTGTTTCCTCTTTCACTCGGGTTTATTTTTCAGATGTGCACAGTGAGCAGATGGTGACTGTAGTAGCAGGTAGTGACCTGCAGGGGGAGTTATGCTCCTCCTCACAGCACTGAGTCTGACACAAAGATTTAATTCAGTATTTACAGTATTCTAAAGACACTCTCATCAGGTGTTAGGAGCTCTTCACTCCTGCCACAGCACTGCTCTGAAACATGTCAGCATCCTGGCTGAAGTTCCTTCATGTTTGATTTGTTTTTTCACTGCGAACAAACTGCATAATCTAGAGTGAGACATACATTAAACATCAGGGTACCTAAGCTCAAACTGCTTTTAATAATCTTAGAAATATCAAGGTTATCCTCTTGTGATAATCACTCAGGTGCTGCAGAACTGTACTGTATAATCCTGACAGGTGTTTCTGTCCATGGATCTGCTCTGTTCATATTTAATGTAATTACTTCATAATGTTCTACGTTTTAGGGATTACATATTAGCACAATGTTCCAATATTATTTGTTTTTGTATTTTCCTTTAAGATGAAAGGAATAAGTCACTGCTGTGAAAACTGAAGGTAAAGGACAAAACCAAAAAGAGATCAGTCAGATAAAGAGAGAGTTACAACAACTCAAATCATGGGCGCCATCTTTAAGACATAAGTCAGAGCGTTCAGCAATGTCTTTCAATGGAACGAAGATGGGATGTTGCAACAAATCGCTCATTATCTGTGGAGCTATTTATAAAGTTAGTCTTTGTTTTTAGTTTTAGTCCTAAATTGAGTTGCTAATTATGAGTAACTTTGTTTGATTTAAATGTTACTTACTTAAAATACTAATAATAATATTTTGATAATAGTTTTTGTTATTTGTTTAAGCTATTTAGATTTGCACAGTTAATAATTTGCTTTATTTCTTGGTAATTGGGGCACCTGAGGTTATTTGAGTAGGTAGGCACCTTGTGGACCAGCATGCACCTGGGTGGGCCTATGGTTTTTTACCAGTGCAAAGGAGGCACCGCAGTCATGATTTCCTTTGTTCTTTTGTTTGTTCATTAATTTGGAAATAAAATGAAACAAAATGCAAGATCTAGTATGGACATTCATCTTCTTTTGCCTGCGTTAAACCACATCCCCATGGTGCATCAGTGGCCTTTTGATTATGTTTGGTCTAAAGTTTAATTTGTATATTATTATTTATTTTTTTTGGACAAATGGCCACTACATTATCATCTTAAACTGTGAATGATAAAATATTTCTCATCCTTTGCTAAAGTAGAAACACTTTTACAAATATGTCACTTTCATTGTTTCACACAGATAAATATGCCTAAATCACCTAATCAGTGGAGCCACGTTTACCTTACCTTCTCTGATAGCAGTCACCATGTAGCCTACGATTAGGCTACTTATTGAGCCACTGGCTAAACATAACAACTACTTGGTTATTTAGTTTAATCTATAAATATTTCTCCTAAACATCATTTTAACCCTTCACTTAGCCTGCTTAGCTGTAATGATCAGACTGTCTATTGTTAAATATGTGACTGATGACTATGTCTAAGGGAAAAAAAGACCAGACACATGTAGTATGATTTGGTTTATCAATTCAAGAGTTGTCTTCTCTTTAAAAAAAAAAAAAAGGATTCAGACTTTAGCAATATAAAAATAACTTAATAGAATAATATGCAAAAGTGAAAGTGAAAGCAATAATGTGGATCTTGAATATGATGGTAAAAATGTACATGTTGTATCAGACAATCTATGAATATATTTGGTTACTTCTTACACTATAGCATATAATACATTCTGAATGTTTGTATTCAAATCCTAGCGAACGATGCGAATGGGCGGGGCTTGTGTACATTGATGTCACTTGTGACGTCACAATCCTCCTGAACCGAGGTTATGAAAGGAGGCAGTTTGCAGAGGTTAGTCACTCCCGGTCCTCAAACCAATGAGGAGTACTGGGGAGCTCTGACCTTTGGTCGTGGAGCTGCTGGAGATCAGTGGGTAGCCTTTTATGCTGCTTCTGTTCATCTCCTGGAGGTCAGTGGGTAGCTTTTTGTGCTACCCGAGTTTATCTCCTTGAGATGTCCTAAGCCACGCAAGTCTCCAGCCTGTTTCCTCCCAGGTCGGAGCTCTCCGGTGCTTCGTTAGAGGCTGGGAGGGGTAGAGGACAAGCCCTCGGAGGAGGACTTGTCCTCTACCTGCTTTTCTATGTCAAACAGAAAACATCAGATTATTCCAGCATATGTCACAGCTCAGTGACTGTCTCCAGTTGTGTAAAGTCAATAACAACATTTGTGTAACTGTAGTATTTATTACTTAAATGGACTGTAGCCTGCTGGTGACTTTCTGGACTAAATAGGGCTGCTTTTCTGGGCTGGTGAAAACTGCTGATAATACAATATGCTAGGATATACATCATTTAAAAGTTGAGTATTTGTTCTGCTAATTCTAAGCACACTTTATCCTGTCTTGTTTGACTGAACTGATCAGATCAATGAATGTGTTTGATAAGGTGCAGGAAATAAACACAACTGCACTGTAATTCTCTGACTTTAGGAATGCCTACTACAATATATAAAAAACTGGATAAAATTTTATTCAACTTCATATGGAGAAATAAATGTCATTATCTAAAAAAAGAGGTACTATCTAACACGAGACAAATGGGGGTTTGGAGGTCCTAAGTATTGAAACATTAAATAATACTTTTAAAATTAAATGGCTGACGAAATTGATGAAGGAGGAAGATAATATTTGGAACGCTTTCCCAAAATATATTTTTAATTCAATTGGAGGACTTAAATTCCTATTGAAATGTGATTATAATCCGGATAAATTACCTGTGAAATTAGCAAATTTCCACAATCAAGCTGGCATGGAAAATGGTGTACAAACATAATTATTACCTTTGGAATAACAGGAGTATTCAGTATAAAAACAGATATTTATATGACAAAATCTGGGTCAATAATGGGATTATTTTAGTCTCACAACTCATGAAGACTGATGGGCAACTGTTGTTATATGAAGAATTTATTGACAAATTTGGTATTGCAGTTACACCAAAAGAATATGATATAATCTTTAATGCTATTCCAAGGAATGTACCACAGCTTCTTGTGGGCTCTAGATCCCAGATCCACATGACAACTTCTATAAACAGTATTTCTCTGGAAAATATTGATGTCACAAAAACAATAGTTCAAATAAATACATTAGAAATCTTTTGGTAAACATAACTGTTCCTTCTGCCAAAGTTTGTTTAATGTTTTGGTTAAATGTACAGACTTATCCAAGGAAGAACCGGACACTCACTGCAGCTGCAGGAGAGGGACATTTTTCTTTACTTTGATGACAGCAGGATGGAAAAGGACTTGTTTTTATTGTGGAAAAATTCCACATTCATAAAAGAAAATGGTCTAACAACAAACCCAACTTCACTCTGTTTTTGCAGGAACTTTATCAGTACAGCACCATTACAGACAGCATTGAAAACCTTATAAGGCATTAAAAACAAATTTTATTTTGGAAAAAATTTCAGTAAATTAATATGCTTTTTTGAAAATTTTATTTATTGATCAGTTATTTCTTTTTTCTGTGTATATATGAATATATGTATGGATATAATGTTTATATATGTCTATATTTATAGATGTAAGTGTATATACGTATGTATGTGTATATGATTTTTTACATATACTCTTAATATGATTATATATAAGTTTTGTATTTCTTACCCCTGGCTAAACAGTTTTGTTATGTATATATTTGTTAATAAAGTATGAAATAAACACAACTGCACTGTAATCACGTGTGTGTTTTGGAGTGAGTTTGCCAAAAGCTGTTTAACAGTGTTTACAGTTACAAACGCTGCACTACTGCCCCCTACTGGTCTGAACAGGCTCCAACACTGATCCACAGTGGACCAACAGATTAATGGATGATCTGATATCACCAAGTACTTAACAGTCCTGGACAAATGTCAAAGTTTTTAGAGTTAGGGTAAAGCTTAGGGTTAGTGCTCCAGGACTATTGTCTCAGTTGTCCAGGACTGTTAATTACTAGGTGATATCAGATCGTGCTGTCTTGTACATAGTCTTAACATCTGCTGCAATACATACATACAATACATTTCCTGTTTATATATTCAGTATTTATCCTTGTTGTAAATTCATAATCACATTTGTATATAAATCCATTATACTTATTTTGTATTTACAGTCAAAGATTTATTTACTTCTTTTTCATAATTAATTCCTATTTTATTTATTCTTGTACACTGAAAAGGGAGAAGCTCTACAATTTCGTTGTTCAGTTTCTTAATGACAATAAAGATCATTCTGTTCTTCTGGTTTCAACAACACAATTTGAAACAATGCATAACGTTGTGTCTCTTTATTTTAATGGGACACTGTGTAATTTTTTAAGTATTTTATTACCTCAAATCAACATCTTCATTCATAAATAGATCCTCATTGGTGTAAAATAACATATGCCAACAATCTGACTTATCCTCCTGGGAGAAGAATCAGTTATCTGTCTTTACATAGAGCGGGTCGCTCATATGGAGGCAGTTGTGTTTATTTCATACTTTATTAACAAATATATACATCACAAAACTGTTTAACTAGGGGTAAGAAATACAAAACTTATATATAATCATATTAAGAGTATATGTAAAAAAACATATACACATATGTATACACTTACTGTTGGAGCTATTTGTTATTTTGTGATATTCAATAGTTAAACATTTAGTTATTTTTGTACACCTTTAGTTTCATTATAGAATTAGTATAATTATTTTAGTTCATTTGAGTGATTAATGCCTTTATTTTGAAAGTACCGGGTAGCCAGGTGTGCACTGGGTGAATCAAATGACATGAAGCCATCTTAAATATGAATTTGCCAGAAGATGAAGTTGAACGGCAAAATACATATTTTCAAGCAAAAAGGATCATGTTTTCTGATTTCATTGCAAATGTAAAGAGTTGGTTATCTGATGCTGGTCACCCATATGTGCAATCAAATGACAATGATATGGAAAATCCTGATCATCTAAGTGTGGTTTCTAATGAGATTAATCCTGAAGACAGTGCTTCAAATATTTTATGTCAAAAGGAGTATGATTCCAGAGCACATTCACAGTTATCCAAAGCCTCATCCACTTTATCTGCAAGAATAAAAGCAGAAGCTGATAAGGCAGCACTAATGGAGCGCATGGCTGCATTAAAAAGGAAACACTTGTGGGAAGCCAAAGAGGAGGAACTCAGAAAGTAAAAGGAGCAGTTGGCCTTGGAAACTGAGCTGGCTGCATCCAATGCAAAACTTCACTTGCTGGAAATCAACTCAAAGTGTGGTTCTAAAGGATCTGATGGAATGAACTCATATCTTGAAGGGAAGCAGAATGAGGCACATGTAACAAGCCACCTGAATCCTCATGTTGATGATTTTGTTCCAGAAAGGGATGATGCAAATAAGTCTCAGTGTAGATCTCATCATGGTGTTCATGCTGTCACTGTCAGGCCTAAACAAGTGCCAATGACATGAACTGATATTACACCATTAATAACTAATACCCAAGTGAGTGCAACACGGATGGTTTATGATGCTCAGTCAACGGGATGTGAATCCTATATTGTCAGACCTAAACGAGCAGTAGTGACACAAACTGACAGCAGCCCAGGGACAAGCCAAATTCAAGAACACAAAGCACAAGTGGTTCATGATACGCTGAATCTAGCCAATAACAACATCACCTGCAATGATATTGTGAACATCATGCAACGCCAGAATAACATCACTGAATTGTTGGTTCAGCAAAATCAAGCATCCGCTCTGCCAATGAGAAATATTCCTGTGTTTGATGGTGACCCTCTTCAGTTTCAGTCCTTTATGAGAACTGTAGAAAGAAAAACCAACAACTTCAGTGATTGCTTGACATTTTTGGAACAGTACACCAGGGGGCAGCCAAGAGACCTTGTAAAGAGCTGCCAGCATTTACCATCTAACATGGGATACCAAAGAGCTAAATCCCTTCTTGATGAACATTTTGGCAACAAATATAAAATTGCTTCTGCTTACATGGACAGGATTCATAACTGCCCTCCATTAAAGCAGAGTATGTCCAAGCACTGCAATCATTTTCTCTGTTTCTTCGAGGCTGTTGCAATTTAACACAGCAAATCATGTATATGAAAGAGTTGGATGTGCCCTCAAATCTGAGAAATATTGTGATGAAACTTCCCTACAAGCTATGGCAAAAGTGGCGAATTGTTGCATGTGATCTGCAGGAGCAAAATGGATGTAGAGCAGTGTTCACTGACCTTGTGACCTTTGTTGAGAGACAAGTCAGAATAGCCTCTGACCCACTTTTTGGTAATATTCAAGATCTGCAATCTGCCAGCCGCAGTAAAGTTTCCAATGCTAGTCACAGAAAACAAAGAAGAAATGGAGGCACTTTTGCTACCAGTGTCACTGCAGTAAAAGATGGAGGAAAAATCTACACAGAGAAAAACATCAAGTCCTCTTCTGTCCAAAGTGAATTCAAATGTTGTTTACTTTGCAAACAAAATAGTCACATTTTTGATGCATCGCGACAAGATAAATTTCATAAAGGAAAATGGAATTTGTTTTGGTTGTTTGAAGGTTGGCCATACAAGTAAAGACTGCAGGAGTCGTTTGGTTTGTAGTGTGTGTTATCAGAAGCATCCATCAGTCCTTCATATTCAGGAAAAGTATAAAAGTTCATCCTTTAAAGATGCATAGCAATCTGTGAGCCCTCCACCGAGCATTTCTCATGAATCATCTCAGACATGTGGTCATATAGGGACCGGTGATGAAGATCATGCTGTCTTCTCCATTGTTGCAGTCCAGGTTAAATGCCCGATGAGTAACAAAGTTGTGCAAACATACGCATTCCTGGATCCTGGGAGTTCAGGTACATTCTGTACCGTCAGTCTGGCAAAGAGACTTGGCCTAAGTGGCAAACCAGCCAACATTTTGTTGAGAACTATGGGTCAGAGGAAGATTGTGAGTACTACTGTATTGTCTGGTTTGGAAGTGTCTGGCATGGAAATGGATGATTTTTATCAAGTTACCTAATGTTCTGACTCAAAAGACTATGCCAGTGTCACGATTGAACATCCCACAGCAAGTGGATGTTGCAAAGTGGTCACATCTGAGCAACATAAAGCTTCATGATGTGGACACAGAGGTGGATTTACTCATTGGTACAGATGCACCAAAGGTAATGGAGCCCTGGGAGCTGATAAACAGCCAAAATGAGGGACCATATGCAGTCCGAACAAGAGTCGGCTGGACCGCTGCGTGATGGAGATGGCAACAGAGTCAAGACTGGTTGCTCTGTGGTCACGGCCAATCGCATCTCTGTGGAACATCTGGAAGAGATTCTCATCAGTCAATATAATCATGATTTTAATGAGAGAACATCATTGGGGCAATTGGAAATGTCCAAAGAGGACATTAAATTCATGAAGACTGTTCAAACTACAACAGAACTGAAAGATGGACATTACTGTATTGACTTACCTTTCAGAGAAAAAGATCCTGTCTTGCCAAATAACCGCTGTGTGGCAGAGCAGCGGCTTCAAGGTCTGAAGAGGAAATTTGAGAGAAATGTCAACTACAATGAGGAGTATACTTCATTTCTCAGTGACATGTTGGTTCAAGGCTATGCTGAAATGGTACCCATAGATCAGCTGGGACAGGATGATGGAAAAGTATGGTACCTTCCCCATCATGGAGTACATCACCCTACCAAAGGAAAACTGAGAGTTGTGTTTGACTGTGGGGCCGTATATAAAGGAACATCACTGAACCAACAGCTGTTGCAGGGCCCTGATCTCACCAACACTCTTATCGGGGTCCTCATTCGGTTCAGGAAGGAACCTGTTGCAGTCATGGCGGACATCCATGCCATGTTTCATCAGGTGCGGGTACCCGACAAATATGTGAATTTCCTCCGATTTCTTTGGTGGCCCCAGGGCAACACTGACCATGAACCAGCAGAATACCGAATGAGGGTACATTTGTTTGGAGCTGTATCTTCCCCCAGTTGCGCAAATTATGCCTTGAGGAGAACTGCAGAGGACAGTGCATCTGATTTTCCTCCTGAAGTAATCAGCACAGTCAACCATAATTTTTATGTAGACGACTGCCTGAAGTCTACAGCCTCGGAAGAAGATGCAATTCAAATGGTAAAGGACTTGACTGCACTCTGTCACAAAGGTGGATTCAGTCTCCAAAATGGGTTACAAACAGCCGTTCTGTGTTGATGTCTATCCCAGGTGACATCAGAGCAACAGAAATTAGATTTGGACACAGACCAGCTTCCTATAGAAAGTGCGCTTGGACTGCAATGGTGTGTTGTATCTGATACGTTCATGTTCAGAACCTCAGTGCAAGAACGACCACAGACCAGGAGAGGCATCTTGTCTGTGGTTAGCTCACTGTATGATCCATTAGGATTTTTGGCTCCCTTCACCATGTCAGCCAGGCTAATGTTGCAGGAGCTCTGCAGAAGAAGCCTGAAGTGGGATGAACAAATTTCCCCATCGTTTTCCAAGCAATGGACTGATTGGTTGAATGACCTCCAAAGGATGTGTGGATTCAAGGTGGATCGCTGCATAAAACCTCAGGGTTTTGGAACACCTGTGACAGCACAAATTCATCATTTTTCTGATGCCAGTGAAGTTGGTCATGGCACCGTGTCTTATCTGAGACTGGAAGATGGTGATAATGTGCATGTTTCATTTCTTGTGGGAAAGGCCAGGGTTGCCCCCCTGAAGCAAACCACCATTCCTCGTCTGGAGCTCACAGCAGCAGTTCTTGCCATCAGAGTGGATGCGATGCTTCAGAAGGAACTTCAGTGGCAGGTGGAGAGGTCAGTGTTTTGGACTGATAGCACAACTGTCCTCAAGTACATCTGTAATGAAACCAGACGTTTCCATACCTTTGTTGCCAACACAGTCTCCATTATTAGAGAAGCTACAGATGTTGCGCAGTGGAGGTATGTGGGCACCAAGCTGAATCCTGCTGATGAAGCATCTCGTGGATTGAAAGCTGAGGAATTTCTCACAAATGGAAGATGGATTAAAGGCCCAGAGTTCCTCTGTTTGTCATCTAGGGAGTGGCCTATAGCTGACATTGAGCCAGCTATGATTCCTGCTGATGATCCAGAGGTAAAAAGAAAATCAGCAGTGTATGCCATCAACAAGCACTCAGAAGATCCCACAGACCATCTCATCAGCTACTTCTCATCATGGTGGAAACTTAAAACATCTGTTGCCTGGTTCCTTGAGCTTAGAAGAATTCTTTTGCTTCTGAGCCAAAAGAGAAAAGAACTTCAAGCCACTGAGAGTGACAAGGACACAGGAGCTAAAGGTTCTGTCGAACAGAAACTTCGGAGCTTCAAAGCCATACTTGGAGGGAAAATCTTGACTCCACAGTGTTGTGATGAGGCAGAAAAGGCAATACTTCGTTTTGTTCAGAAACATAGGTTCAAAAGCGAAATTGCTTCATTGAAACACGGCTCAGATAAACTTTCCAAGGACAGCCCACTGTACAAGCTGGATCCCATACCAGAGGATGGCATTCTCAGAGTTGGTGGTCACTTGCACAAATCGGCCTTACCATCAGAGACCAAACATCCTGTCATTCTTTCAAAAGATCTGCATGTTTCCCAGCGTATTTTACGTCACATCCATCAACAACTAGGACACGCTGGTAGAAACCACATGTTGCACAGGCTTCGACAGAGATATTGGATAATCAATGCCAACTCTGCTGTGAGAAAAACAATCACAGAATGCACTGTATGTAGACGCTATAGAGGAAAACTTGGAGAGCAGAAGATGGCAGACTTGCCTGAGGAGAGGGTCATGCCTGACAAGGCTCCTTTCACAGATGTGGGAGTTGATTATTTTGGTCCCTAGAGGTGAAGAGAGGAAGAATCTTTCTTAAAAGGTATGGAGTGCTTTTCACTTGTCTGACCAGTCGTGCATAGCACCTTGAGTTTGCACACTACCTAGATACAGACTCTTGCATTAATGCAGTGAGAAGATTTATCTGCAGGTCCAGTGTCAAGTTTGAGGTCTGACAATGGAACAAATTTCACTGGAGCAAACAAGGAGTTAAAGCTAAACCTTGCTGGTTTAAATAATGAGAGAATCCAAGGTGCCTTGATTCACGATGGGATTAAGTGGAGCTTTAACGTGCCAGCAGCCTCACATCAAGGTGGCGTTTGGGAGCGTCTGATTCGTTCAGTAAAAGGTATACTCTCCTCTGTGCTTGGACAGCAGGTATTGGATGATGAGGGCCTGCAAACGTTGTTTTGTGAAATTGAGGCAATACTGAACGACAGACCCATTACAAAGGTTTCGGATGACCCCAACGACCTTGAGGCCCTGACACCAAATCATATTCTTTTGTTAAAAGGAAAACCCATCTTTCCACCAGGAATCTTTAAGCAGAGTGACCTGTACGCCAGGAGAAGATGGAAGCAAGTACAGTATATTGCACAACTCTTTTGGAAAAGATGGATATCTGAATACTTGCTTGTAATGCAGGAAAGGCAAAAGTGGACAAGGTCAAGAAGAAGCTTCTCTCCAGGAGACATTGTCATTATTGCTGATGCTACAGCTCCAAGAGGATCTTGGATGATGGGCCGAGTTCTCAGCACCAAGTCTGATTCTAAAGGTTTGGTCCGTTCTGTGTGTCTCCAAACTAAGAGCAGTGTCCTGGAGAGGCCCATAATGAAGATCTGCCTGCTCATGGAGGCCACAGTCTAGGATCAAAGACATTAATTCATTCTTTCTCTCTCACATTCTGTTCTGTCCTCCCTCTGTCTTTGTTTTTTCCTAACAGCCATCTGGAAGGAGACAGAAGATTCCACATAGTATAGTTGAGATGAGAAGAAAGAATAGCTCCCTTACAGAATAAAAGTAATTGTGAGTTTATATTTTTCACAATTAGGGGCCGGTGTGTTGGAGCTATTTGTTATTTTGTGATATTCAGTAGTTAAACATTTAGTTATTTTTTGGGGGGTTTTGAAGTGTACACCTTTAGTTTCATTATAGAATTGGTATAATTATTTTAGTTCATTTGTGTGATTAATGCCTTTATTTTGAAAGTACCGGGTAGCCAGGTGTGCACTGGGTGAATCTATATGTAGGAGTAGGCAGGGATAGGTGAGCTGGGCACCGGGAAGGGCTATGGTTTTTAACCAGGCAAGAGAGGCAGCAGAGACCATTGTTCTTTGTTGTTTGCTTAAAAATGGGAAATAAACCGCAGAAATCTTTTGCCTGGACAATGGCTTTCCTTTTCACCTGCGTAAATTAATCCCCTGGGTACCTTAGTGGTCCTTTGATTTATTTGATTTCGTTTTATTTCTTTATTCTTTTGACTTTTGATTATTTATTTTTGATTAAAGACAAGTAGCCACTACACTTACATCTATACATATAGATATATATAAACATTATATCCATACATATATTCATATATACACAGAAAAAAAGAAATAATTGATAAATAAATAAAAAATTCAAAAAAGCATATTAACTAAAATTTTTTCCAAAATCAAATTTGTTTTTAATGCCTTATAAGGTTTTCAATGCTGTCTGTAATGGTGCTGTACTGATAAAGTTCCTGCAAAAACAGAGTGAAGTTGGGTTTGTTGTTAGACCATTTTCTTTTATGAATGTGGAATTTTTCCACAAAAAAAAACAAGTCCTTTTCCATCCTGCTGTCATCAAAGTAAAGAAAAATGTCCCTCTCCTGCAGCTGCAGTGAGTGTCCGGCTCTTCCTTCGATAAAAGTCTGTACATTTAACCAAAACATTTGTGAATACAACAGTGATAAAATAAATGTGAAACAGATTCTTCACTCAAGCCACAGAAATCACAGGAATATTCAATATCAATGTTACATCTTTCTAAAGGTTTTTTTGGCTGGATATGTTCTGTGTATAATTTTGAAAGATATTTCCTTAATCTTATTGTTTAGACAAAATTTACTACTGACCAGCCCATTTTTGTCATATCTGTCAAGTTAAGTGTGTTTATTATTTCAGTCTTGTCATTTGGTCTTGTCAGTTCCTGTTTTATTTTGAAATTAATTGTCTTCCCTTGTGTTTCAGCTTCACTCTTCCTACCCTGTGTTTCCCGCATGTGGTGATTGTCAGCCCTGCCCCTGATTGTTTCCAGCTGTTCCCCATTATCTAGTGTATATATGTCTGTCTCCCTTTGTTTTGTGCCAGTACGTCTTGTGTCCGTGAGCCAAGTCTACCAGCCTTTGTCCACGTCATCGCTTCTTGTCAGGTTTCCCATTCCTTTGTCAGAGTGTTGTCTGTTCATCGAGCTGTTGCTTCGTTTTTGTGATTGTCTCCCTCGTGTTTGTCTGTCAGTGTAGTCAGTTCTCCGTGTTTAGTGTGCTATTTGCTTAGATTCTCTCTCACACGTTTGTGAGCGCTTTTTTTGCCATTTTTCCTCACCATTTGTGAGCGTCATAGTTCTTTTTCCCCTACAGTTTGAGTAGCAAGAGTAGCCAGTGGCAGGGTATTTTCAGTTGTAATTTTCATAGCTTGCTCTGTTGTTTATTTTGTAATTTTGATCGCCGTGTTTCTTGTTTTCTTTGTATTTCCAGGTAGCCAGGTTAGAGTGTCAATCCCTCCCTGTACTGTTGTTTTCTGTTTTGTTAATAAAGCCTTTGTTGTTACTTTGCTTTGAGTCAAGCATTTGGGTTCTTTTCTTCCTGTGTTTTTGCCAAGTTCTTACAATTTTTCTTCTAGTCTAAATCATTATAAAGAGACGACCAAAAAACTTTAGCAGAAGGAACAGTTATGTTTACCAAAAGATTTCTAATGTATTTATTTGAACTATTGTTTTTTGTGACATCAATATTTTCCAGAGAAATACTGTTTATAGAAGTTGTCATGTGGATCTGGGATCTAGAGCCCACAAGAAGCTGTCGTACATTCCTTGGAATAGCATTAAAGATTATATCATATTCTTTTGGTGTAACTGCAATACCAAATTTGTCAATAAATTAACAACAGTTGCCCATCAGTCTTCATGAGTTGTGAGACTAAAATAATCCCATTATTGACCCAGATTTTGTCATACAAAGATCTGTTTTTATACTGAATACTCCTGTTATTCCAAAGGTAATAATTGGTCGGTGAAAAATTATGTTTGTACACCATTTTCCATGCCAGCAGAGCTTGCTTGTGGAAATTTGCTAATTTCACAGGTAATTTATCCGGATTATAATCACATTTCAATAGGAATTTAAGTCCTTCAATTGAATTAAAAATACATTTTGGGAAAGCGTTCCAAATATTATCTTCCTCCTTCATCAATTTCATCAGCCATTTAATTTTAAAAGTATTATTTAATGTTTCAATACTTAGGACCTCCAAACCCCCATTTTGTCTTGTGTTAGATAGTACCTCTTTTTTAGATAATGACATTTATTTCTCCATATGAAGTTGAATAAAATTTTATCCAGTTTTTTATATATTGTAGTAGGCATTCCTAAAGTCAGAGAATTACAGTGCAGTTGTGTTTATTTCCTGCACCTTATCAAACACATTCATTGATCTGATCAGTTCAGTCAAACAAGACAGGATAAAGTGTGCTTAGAATTAGCAGAACAAATACTCAACTTTTAAATGATGTATATCCTAGCATATTGTATTATCAGTAGTTTTCACCAGCCCAGAAAAGCAGCCCTATTTAGTCCAGAAAGTCACCAGCAGGCTACAGTCCATTTAAGTAATAAATACTACAGTTACACAAATGTTGTTATTGACTTTACACAACTGGAGACAGTCACTGAGCTGTGACATATGCTGGAATAATCTGATGTTTTCTGTTTGACATAGAAAAGCAGGTAGAAGACAAGCCAGAGGAGGGCTTGTCCTCTACCCCTCCCAGCCTCTAACGAAGCACCGGAGAGCTCCGACCTGGGAGGAAACAGGCTGGAGACTTGCATGGCTTAGGACATCTCAAGGAGATAAACTCGGGTAGCACAAAAAGCTACCCACTGACCTCCAGGAGATGAACCCAAGTAGCATAAAAGGCTACCCACTGATCTCCAGGAGATGAACAGAAGCAGCATAAAAGGCTACCCACTGATCTCCAGCAGCTCCACGACCAAAGGTCAGAGCTCCCCAGTACTCCTCATTGGTTTGAGGACCGGGAGTGACTAACCTCTGCAAACTGCCTCCTTTCATAACCTCGGTTCAGGAGGATTGTGACGTCACAAGTGACATCAATGAACACAAGCCCCACCCATTCGCATCGTTCGCTAGGATTTGAATACAAACATTCAGAATGTATTATATGCTATAGTGTAAGAAGTAACCAAATATATTCATAGATTAAAGAGAAGACAACTCTTGAATTGATAAACCAAATCATACTATGTGTGTCTGGTCTTTTTTTCCCTTAGACATAGTCATCAGTCAGATATTTAACAATAGACACAGTCTGATCATTACAGCTAAGCAGGCTAAGTGAAGGAATAATATGATGTTTAGGAGAAATATTTATAGATTAAACTAAATAACCAAGTAGTTGTCATGTTTAGCCAGTGGCTATTAGGAAAAAGCAGGTGGTTTATCTCAGGGCACTTGTGATCACTTTCCCTTACTTCAAATGTGAATGGTACTTGCCCTAGAATCTTCCTGTACTTTACCACAGGGCAAATGATACTTGTACTAGTCTTTTCCCGTACTTTACCCCACAGGCCAAATGGTACTATGGTAGTCTCTTCCCGTACTTTACCTCTCTGGGCAAATGATACTTGTTCTAGTTTCTTCCGGTTCTTCACTATTTGAAAGGTACCTCACAACCAGCTTCCCCTAATATAAGCAGTATTAAACCAGTAACAAGTGTCTGACTCCCAAAACAACTTAACATACCTTTCACCTGCTTTCCTGCGTGGTCTTAGATGAGAGGAAGCGATGACAAGGAGGTCGAAATGATTCTCAGTTAAAACCTCTATTTAATGAGTGAGACAAAGAATGTTGGGACAGATCTGGGTCCTGAGGCCTTGGGCGGTCCAGGAACCTCGCACAAGGCTAAGTCCAATCCTTTTATAGCTTTTACAAGTTTCACCTTCTAACTAGGCGTAGTCTTCAGGTCTTCGGGGTGTTGGATGTCATCAGTTCTTCTCTTCATTGGTTGATATTTGGTGCAAAAGGGCGTCCCGAGGCGGCACACTGGACCTCCAAAGTGTTATTGTGTGCCCACCGAAGATATCTCCAGCCAAAGAGATAAGGACACATTCCTGTACTCTGTGAATCTCTGTTCTTTGTCTGAAAACCATGAAACTACTTTTACACTCTTCATTATGCAAAATAAAGCATTTCAACATATTTAACAGAATAAAATAGTAAACCTCACAACTAGTAAAACTGTATATGACTGAATACATCATAACGTGTGCGTATAATTAAAACAAACCATAACTAGTAAAAATATCTGAAAAATAACAAACCATAACTAGTAAACATGTCTATGCTTAAAACAAGTCATAAAATAGCACAAGCATGACCTTTCACATCTCAACAGGGCCTATCTATCATGTTAAGGCTGGAATATACGTCTCCGTCTGCGTAATCCGTCATCCGACTTCGTAGCTCCGGAGACCTCTCGAGCCCTCGCACTTCTCCGTCATGATGCATGTTGTGCAGCCCTGCCATGAAATGCACCCCCTCGGAAAGTGAAGCAATTCGCCTTAATATCGCAGATAAAAGCAGGGGAAAATACTATTTTATGATTTAATTATTTGTGAGGGAGATAGAAGAGAACAACATTGATTGCTTTCAATCTTTAAAACTCCTCTTCCTCTTTCTTTTCAACACAAAATCGGATAATAGCGAACGCAAACCAACAACTTTCGGTATGTTCTGTGGAAATATACCCCAGCCATAATTACTAAATGAATTAAATAGATTTTTTGAGCAGGTTGAATGTGTTTGATTTGCCTTTCACAAGGCTAATCGATACTTTAGTTCCTGTCCTGTCTGTGCTGCTGCAGAGATGACCTGTCTGTCTGTTTCTGTGTAGGGAGAGGGGCTGCATTTCACAGCAGGGTGCAGCTAGAGGACCAATCACAGCCCTTGTCGTCTCCGTCTTCCCTTGACGGATTGACGGACAGTTAAGGCCAATTTATGGTACTCCGTAAAGTGCCGTACGTAGAGACGGAGAGCCCTCTCCGTCGCCGGAGAGCCTGACGGAGAGCCTCTCCGTCGTCTCCGGGCGCAGGAATTTTTTTTGTAACTGTCCGTTAATCCGTCAAGGGAAGACGGAGACAAGGGCTGTGATTGGTGTGATTACAAAAAAATTCCTGCGCCCGGAGACGACGGAGAGGCTCTCCGTCAGGCTCTCTGGCGACGGAGAGGGCTCTCCGTCTCTACGTACGGCACTTTATGGAGTACCATAAATTGGCCTTTGGGTTAACTTGATGCTTTAATGGTCTTTTAATTGCTCATGTGGCTTCTTCTCTTTTATTGGGACTTGGTCTGGTTCTGGTCTCAGGCAGCAAACGAGTACTGTGTCTTGTTGTGGTTTGTCTGTTTTTCTTTGTTGATGCTCTGTTGTCTAGTTTGTTGTTAATGCAGATGCCATCCTCTGTTTACACTGCAAAACAAACCTACCTACAGGTACAAATAAAGTCACCTAACCTCACCTATAAAACAATCAAATCACATCCACATCCAGGGCTGTAAATAACACCATACAAGTGGAGCAGTGCCTCAGTAATGTCAGGCAGTGGCCCTTACTCCTCTTCCTCCTCTGACTCTGACTCTGGGATAGTGAAGCCATTGTCGTCCCACTCCTCACTGTCCTCTGTCTGTGTGTGAAGTGAATCACAGTCCATGGAGGCTAAGCTACAGTACACATCTACAGCCTGTCTGTGCTGACTTTTCACTGAGAGACATCTTCCACTGAGGACACTGATGAGCCCTTGTGTAGCCTCCTCTGTCAGGTCACCAAAATCTGAGGTTCAGAAGAGGGGTACATGCTGCCCTTGGAGACATCAAGAAAATGTACAATTCAGTGTGGTTAGAGGAACGTGAAATGCACCTGCACTGATTCCTTTGGAGGGATAAGCCTGAGGAGGAGATAAGAGAGTATACTATCACCCGTGTTAATATGGGAGACAGACCAGCTGGATGTATAGCACAACTAGCTATGACAGAAACAGCCAAGCTTCCCATCTTTGCCCATCGGACAGAGGAATGCAGAGTCCTTGAAGAGGATAGGTATGATGATGACATCCTTATCTCCCACAACAGCCTGGAGAAACTGGATGAAATTACCCAAGGTGTGGGGGAAATCCTGAGAGCTGGGGGCTTCCTGGTGAAACCATAGGTACGGTCAGAGAACAGTGGGAGGCAAAGGAGTGATGCTGTCCAGGAAGGAGAGGAGGATGTGACAAAAGTTTCAACCATCAATCTTCCAAATCAGATGAGAGACGAAGATAACAAAGCTCTGGGTGTTGGTTACAATGTGGGAGAAGATAAACTCTACATGTTAACATCCATCAACTTTTCTAAGAGGAAGAAAAAGGTGAGGGTGAGCAAAGATCTTCTCAAGGACGAGGTGTGACTAGGAACTCCTGACCCACTGACTAGAAGGGAGCTTTTAAGCCAGGTGGCTGGGCTTTACGACCCCATCAGCCTGGTAACACCTGCCAAACAGAAGGGGCAATCCTTGTGAGGAAAGCATTCCAGGAGACGGGGGTTGGAAAACTTACCAGAGAAACCTGGGACAAGCCACTTTCAGAAAGCCTCAGAGGCAAAGCCATCAAACTTTTTGAGGAGTATGTGGAGCTTGGGCAGATTACATTCCACCGCAGCTTCACACCCGCCAACTGGGAGGGGAGACCCTGGGGAATCACCTTGTCAGGTTGGAGTGATAAGACCTATGGAGCTGTGATGCATTTGAGGTGGAGCACCAAACAAGGGACCAAGGTGCGGTTTGTTGAATCAGAAAGGAGATGCTATCAAGGCTGAGCTTTGCGGTGCAGTCTTCGCAGCCAGGCTCAGGTAGCACTTTGAGAAGTACGGAGGGATGGATGTAGAGCGTTGGCTCCACCTGGTGGACAGCCAAACCGTCCTGGGGGCTATCTAGAGAGAAATTTATGGATTGCAGACCTTTTTCGCCAACCGTGTGGGTGAAATCCAGAGAGCTGGACCAGTAGTAGTATTAAGATTGGTGGTGGATCCCTAGAGAGCTGAATATTGCTGACATTTTGACAAGAGGAGGTTCCCCTGATGAATTAAAGGAGAGTTCCACATAGCAAAATGGGCAAACAAAGCTAGAGAGGTTGCAGCATGTGCCAGACAAAGTGTCAACCAGCTTCAGAGGAAAGCCTTCACGTCAGTAGTAACTAGAGCCTAAACTCGAGCAAAGCAAAAGGAGACTGAACAGCTTCCATTTCCAACAGAGAGTTCAAAACCAGAGGTCAGAGACAAACCAAGACACCATGGCAAGAACACCTGCTAATTGGAGAATAAAAGACCTCGTGGAGGTGGAAAAGTTCAGCAGCTTATCCAAATTGGTTGTTGTCGTGGCCTGGGTCCGAAGAGCTGCCACAAAGTGGTTTAAGGTCAAGAAAAAAAGGAAAGGGCAGGTAATGATGAATGAGAAAATTGTGCTGAAACCAAAGGAACAAGTAGCAGCTATGAGAGACCTTTTCCTCGCTGCCCAAGAAGGAGTAATTTTTCCAGAAACAGCTTTAAAAAGATTGGTAGTATTCAGAGATGCTGGACTCCTGGTCTGTGGGGGCAGGATCCAGATGTTTGATGAAGACAGAGTTGCAGTGCCAATCATACCTTATGAAGCATGGTTGTCCACACTGATAGCACGTGAGGCCCACAAAGCTAATCATGAAGGAGTAGCCCGAACCCTTCTAAGGATGAGGAAAAGAGCCTGGGTGATAAAAGGCAGAAGATTAGCAAAAAGGGTGGTGGACAGCTGTGTAATCTGCAGGAAAGCAACAGCAAAGTGATGCAAACAAATAATGAGCAACCTCCCACCAGAGAGAACCAACCCTGCTAACCATTTGAATTCACAACTGTGGACCTGTTTGGGCCCTACAAAGTGAAAGATGAGGTGAGAAGGAGAGTCACACTCAAAGTCTGGGGCATTGTGTTCTGCTGCATGGCCTCAAGAGCAGTATACACTGATGTTGTCAGAGACCAGTCTTCTGAGGGATTTCTGTTTGCCTATCAAAGATTTACATCCTTAAGAGGGCACCCCAAGAAACTGTGGTCAGACTCAGGAACAAACTTTGTGGGAGCAAAGCCTGCACTGGAGGAACTTCACAATTTCCTCAGGGAATTAAACAAAACAAAAATTGAAGAAGAAACATCAAAGTGTGGAACAGAGTGGTCATGGAGGAATCATCCAGCAGATTCTCCCCACAGAAATGGGGCAGCAGAAGCAGCTGTCCGACTGGTGAAGCGGGCCTTGAGTAACATCGGTGGTGATGGAGCCTTTACATACGGCGAGTTCCAAACAATCCTCTTCATGGCTGCAAATCTGGTCAATGAGAGACCCATAGAAGCAAGGATACAGAGCCGAGAGGACTGTGTAAGTTACATCAGCCCCAATTCTCTTCTGTTGGGCTGTGCCAGCATGAGAAGTGACCCAGGAGACTTCCAGTCTGAAGGTTACCCATCCAAGAGGCTCCAGAGCATCCAAAGAGAGGTGGACAAATTCTGGAGGAAATGGTGTCAGCTGGCAGGCCCAAACCTCTTCATAAGAAGCAAGTGGCATACTAAGGAGCGGAATGTGGCCAAGGGAGATGTCGTCTGGTTGGCTGACCAGAATGCATTGAGGAGTCAATATAAGTTGGCCAGAGTGGTCAGTGTCAACACTGACAAGGATGGCATTGTGAGAGATGTTTATGTGAGGGCCTTTCCCAGCTATCCCCTTCCAATTAAAAAGCCAACCTCATCAAAACAAGGCTGTGAAATATCAGGAAAGGGGAAACTTCTCACTAAAGTTCCTGCAACAATTCTGCACAGAGACGTCAGATGCTTGGTGGTCCTGATTCCCACTGAAGAGCAAAAGACTGATGACCTGTTAACCTCCTTGGGTTCAGAAACCAAGAGCCCAAGTGGGAGGTGTTGAGTCAGGAGAACGATCGGCAGGCATTCAGCATATTTTTTTTCTCTTTTCCCCTTTTGTCCAATTTATTTAAAGGGACTGGGTTTAATTAATAATCATATAAATATCAATATAATAATAATACTAATAATAATAGTGCGTTGGGTATCTGCAGGTAGGCAGGAGAGTGAGGGAGGAGCCATTCTGATGAAGTGTGCCAGCAGACAGGTGTGTGGCTTCTTTGTCTGTTCAGTGTGGCATGCTGCTGCAGGGGAGAGACAGCTTGCATCAGTGTTTAGATGAGCATAGAGACGCTGTCGGTATGTATACATTTTATGAGTTTAACTGATGTTCTCAATCAGTAGGGTGAGTGCAAAAGTGTCTTTCCTCTTCTGTTTGCCCTGCTCTGTGGGCACTAGTCAGTTATTCACTCATTCATTAAGTCATTGTGCTCACTGCCAACTAAATGCTGATAGATAAATAAATAAATAAATAGATGGACAATTAGACTCATAGAGATATAAACAGATCGTATATAAGAATATTGGTTGATTCCTTTTGAAGTCACACTGATTAGTTTATTTACATTGGCTTCCTAATTTCATGAGTGTATATATCTGTCGTGGAAAATATTGAATAGTCAATGATGAAAGAATGGATGCACCCAGGAGCCTTCTGCAGTTGATTAAAGAAGTAACATTTATTGAAGATTCTGACATATCAGAATCTTCAATAAATGTTACTTCTTCTTTGATATGTCAGGAGGAATATGAACTTTGTCGTGGACAACCGTACAGCTGCCAGAGTCCGCCACATATTCCTACCTTCCCCTATGGTGCTCAGCCTTATAAAGTAACACCCAGTTAAGTACAAGTATATTACCTTACATTACTCTTGAGTAGCGTTACAGTCAGGGCATGCTCATTCTAAGCTCTGAACTAACAGTGGCGCCTGTTGTCTTGCTGACGCTCAGCCATCGGCCTTATCAAAGGACCAACGCTGACAGACTCCTCTGACCTTGGTTACCTAGTCAACTTAGAGATAACTAGCCATCTGTTTTCCTTGAGACACTGTGCTTCAACCCTGCATTCTGGAGCAACAGTTTAAAGATTTAATGCTGCAAAAAAAGGACACTAGCTAACCCTAGGAACTCCTAAATTTAGAAAATATCCATAACAATCCCCTCTTATTGATCATAAGATCAATACCAAACACAGAAGTTTACATTTTTTTTTAATTTTCTGACAACCGTCAAAGGGGGAAGGTAAAACAGACCTTACTCGAGCATTACAGGAATATTACTGTGATGAAACATTAACACATCTCAAAACACATATCAGTAACATTAAATCATAAATTGACCCTTTAGCCATCCAATAACATGAATCAAGTAAAAAAATTGATACCCTTAAAAAACACAAACTGTCAATTTAAAACAACACCTGTTAATAATATAAATGGAAATCACTTTTCAGTCTAAATGTGACCAGTACCCGTCTTATTTACCCTATTAACTATGCAAATTATGACATGTAAGATGTAACCTTAGCATCTGAGAGGGGCCCTTCATTACAAATGATTACACACTACTCTGAACACTTAAAACAAACATTGTGATTATATAATGGTGAACAAACGAGGTGGTCTTCAGCCCATGTGCTTTTTGCACAGCTGGGGGCCGCCACCATGGAGAGGTTACTAGCACATACGATGCATGGTGGCCCGCACTGTGAGGGGAATCCATCTTCATCGTAGGCTTCTGTAATGCTTATCACCTGTTGAAGTTTCTCTTTTTAGTTTTATTTATTTTATAAATTTTTTCAGGAAACAGGCAATAAAATGAAAAATCAATCAAATCAATCCCAAGAGACAGTCACCTAAAATAACAATATCATAACACCAATCCTGGTTTAGCTGTAATCGCACGGTACATTAATGATTATAATTCTTAACACACATTAACAAAGAGGTCACTCTATCGACTCATCAGTATCTCATAAATAAAATGCTAGTATAGTTTATAAAGACTAGAGATTGAACACAGATATATATATATTTATCGGTAACATTAGTGCTGCTGGTAGAGGAGGAGTCACTAACTTCAACAGTCATATTATAACCTGCTGCCAGCTTTAGTTTGAGCTGAATCTGCACAGAAAGAGGAAGAAGAAGAGAAACAGCCTCCCCATTACCTGCCAGGCCCTGCTGGTGCTTCATCGGCAGGTGCTGGAGCCAATCTGCACCTTGTAGCGTGAATCCATTCTGCTCTTCCTTTGACCTTTACAGCTGTACTTGTAGTCAGTAGCACCTGGTCCGGGCCTTTCCACTGAGTCAATGACACCTTTTCAAGAGATTTGATTAGCACAGAATCACCTTCCTTAAAGGAATGAATCGGCTCCCCTGAGGGTTTGGGGAGCCTGTCAGACACTTGAAAATGATACTTTCTCAAAACTTCAGTTAGTTGTTTCACATAATCAACCATGAACTCATCCGTCCAAAGCAGTGAGGCTTTATGTGGTGCCAAAGGGGGACTTGCACCGTGGATATTGATCTCTCTATCAATACCTCATGAGGGCTTAGATCTGTTGTTGCACTTGGTGCACTTCAAATGGAATACAACACAATAGGCAGCGCGTCAGGCCATTATAGCCCTGTCATCGCCACCAATTTGGTCAACCTCTCTTTGACAGTGGCCTTCATTCTTTCAACTTGACCTGAGCTCTGTGGACGATAAGGAACATGCAGCTGCCACCTAAACCCTAAGATCTCTGACAAGTCTTGAGTGATCTTTGGGACATAAGCAGGGCCTCTGTCTATTCCTTGTGGCATACCAAACCTGGGAATCACATCTTTTAACAGACACTTAACTGTCTAACCTACCATAGCCCATGGTAAAAGCATTCAAGCAGGAAGTTGTTTTTTAAACTATTAAAAGCATAGTCAATAATATTTCTTGAAGAAAATGTATTGTGCAAAACGGCGGAAAACATAAAACAGGTAACTTCACACTGACATAACAGTTGTAGCCTACTGCCTTCAGTATTAGCCTTACACAAAGTCCACTAGATTAACAACGCCATAGACAGGCTAACGGAAATTAGCATCACAACCACAATCATTTTAACTTGTTAATCACATGGCTATATTCAACACAAACAGTGTAGCAGCACACATGACAGCCAACAATACTCACAGACAGACTGCATATTCTCACTAATTCTGTAGAACAATGAAACCTTTGAGAGTTTAGCTGCTGCTTGTCTTCTACAGTTACTCCACACATCTTGCAAATAACTTTTTCTGCTCCACATCCAACTTTTTAAACTCAACACTTCTTGCTTTATACATTTTTAAAAGAAATAAAGGATTAATTATGATGAATTATTCCTACTCTGCCTCTGATTGGCTGGTGTTCATTGCTAGACAAAACATCAAGGTCAGCAGAGCCAATCAGAGGCGGAGTTACTCGCCAAACAGAAATTTAATTAATGAATTTAATTTCAGACCCTGACTGCTACCAACAACCATGGTTGTCGCAATTATTAATATCGGATTCAGTGATATAAATGAAAATACTTCCCAGTCAATGTTGTCAGAATAAAGAATAGCCTGCTCTCCGTCCAACACAACGACTTGCCAACTTGGGAACTCATATCTTCCAACACAACATTAATGCAGCATTAAACTGCGCTTGTCTAACCTTTTGGCGATCATGTTTCTTGGCACTTCAAGTGTTAAAATTGTAAACACTTACCTCATCTATTGATGACACAAGTCTTTTTCTTAGCTGTCCAGCCTTAATAGTAGCTACTATAATCCTAGCTAAATGTATTACTAGAGCATTAACTTTACTGTCTGCTCTGCGTCTTTCCCAGCTCCAGTCATGCTAATAGCATGGGGAGAAGGGCAAGCAGTTTAATCGTCCCTGGCCACCGTAGCAACACGTAGGCGTAGTTTGTAGGGGGCGTGGTTTGTAGCGGGGGTAGCAGTGGCTGCAGCTGGAAATTGTTGAACAATTCCAAGGAATTGAAACACAGGGAACCGGTTCTCAACAAGAACCTGTTTTCAAGTCCCATCTCTATACTAGACTATAATAAACATTTTACAAAAACTAAGTGAACAGACCTGAAACGCACAGATTACATAAGTTTGTTATGTTGTATGTTGATGGATTTTCCAAAGACTTGCACACATGGAAACATGCATTCAGTCAGAAATATTACAACAGCAGTGTGTTTCTCATTGTGAGCTTAAAATGCTGTTCACATATACAGCCGTGGCCAAAAGTTTTGAGAATGACACAAATATTAATTTTCACAAAGTCATTTGTTATGATGCAATTTGCATGTACTCCAGAATGTTATGAAGAGTGAGCAGATGAATTGCAATTAACTCCAAAGTCCTTTTTTGCCATGAAAATGAACTTAATCCCCCCAAAAACATTTCCACTGCATTTCAGTCCTGCCACAGAAGGACCAGCTGACATCACGTCAGTGATTGTCTCGTAAACACAGGTGATATAAATAAACCGTAAGGTGTGGTGAAATAAAATGAACAGCAGGCCGTGATACAGGTGTGACTATAATAGTTCAAATAAATAAACAAATAAACAGTAAGGTGCAGTGAAATAATATGAACAGTAGGATATGATACAGGTGTGACAATAACAGTTCAAATAAATAAACAAATAAACAGTAAGGTGCGGTGAAATAAAATGAACAGTAGGATGTGAAACAGGTGTGACGATAACAGTTCAAATAAATAAACAAATAAACAGTAAGGTGCAGTGAAATAAAATGAACACTAGGATATGATACAGGTGTGACTATAATAGTTCAAAAAAATAAACAAATAAACAGTGAAATAAAATGAACAGTAGGATGTGATACAGGTGTGACTATAATAGTTCAAATAAATAAACAAATAAACAGTAAGGTGCAGTGAAATAAAATGAACAGTAGGATATGATACAGGTGTGACTATAACAGTTCAAATAAATAAACAAATAAACAGTAAGGTGCAGTGAAATAAAATGAACAGTAGGATATGATACAGGTGTGACTATAATAGTTCAAATAAATAAACAAATAAACAGTGAAATAAAATGAACAGCAGGATATGATACAGGTATGACTATAACAGTTCAAATAAATAAACAAATAAACAGTAAGGTGCAGTGAAATAAAATGAACAGTAGGATGTGATACAGGTGTGACAATAACAGTTCAAATAAATAAACAAATAAACAGTAAGGTGCGGTGAAATAATATGAACAGTAGGATGTGATACAGGTGTGACTATAATAGTTCAAATAAATAAACAAATAAACAGTAAGGTGCAGTGAAATAAAATGAACAGTAGGATGTGATACAGGTGTGACGATAACAGTTCAAATAAATAAACAAATAAACAGTAAGGTGCAGTGAAATAAAATGAACACTAGGCTATGATACAGGTGTGACTATAATAGTTCAAATAAATAAACAAATAAACAGTAAGGTGCAGTGAAATAAAACGAACAGTAGGATGTGATACAGGTGTGACTATAATAGTTCAAAAAAATAAACAAATAAACAGTGAAATAAAATGAACAGTAGGATATGATACAGGTGTGACTATAATAGTTCAAATAAATAAACAAATAAACAGTAAGGTGCAGTGAAATAAAATGAACAGTAGGATATGATACAGGTGTGACTATAACAGTTCAAATAAATAAACAAATAAACAGTAAGGTGCAGTGAAATAAAATGAACAGTAGGATATGATACAGGTGTGACTATAATAGTTCAAATAAATAAACAAATAAACAGTGAAATAAAATGAACAGCAGGATATGATACAGGTATGACTATAACAGTTCAAATAAATAAACAAATAAACAGTAAGGTGCAGTGAAATAAAATGAACAGTAGGATGTGATACAGGTGTGACTATAACAGTTCAAATAAATAAACAAATAAACAGTAAGGTGCAGTGAAATAAAATGAACAGTAGGATGTGATACAGGTGTGACTATAATAGTTCAAATAAATAAACAAATAAACAGTGAAATAAAATGAACAATAGGATGTGATACAGGTATGACTATAATAGTTCAAATAAATAAACAAACAAATAAACAGCAAGGTGCAGTGAAATAAAATGAACAGTAGGATATGATACAGGTATGACTATAATAGTTCAAATAAATAAACAAATAAACAGTGAAATAAAATGAACAATAGGATGTGATACAGGTGTGACTATAATAGTTCAAATAAATAAACAAATAAACAGTGAAATAAAATGAACAATAGGATATGATACAGGTGTGACTTGTTATGGATTTTTTCTAAATTTAGGAGTTCCTAGGGTTAGCTAGTGTCCTTTTTTTACAGCATTAAATCTTTAAACTGTTGCTCCAGAATGCAGGGTTGAAGCACAGTGTCTCAAGGAAAACAGATGGCTAGTTATCTCTGAGTTGACTAGGTAACCAAGGTCAGAGGAGTCTGTCAGCGTTGGTCCTTTGATAAGGCCGATGGCTGAGCGTCAGCAAGACAACAGGCGCCACTGTTAGTTCAGAGCTTAGAATGAGCATGCCCTGACTGTAACGCTACTCAAGAGTAATGTAAGGTAATATACTTGTACTTAACTGGGTGTTACTTTATAAGGCTGAGCACCATAGGGGAAGGTAGGAATATGTGGCGGACTCTGGCAGCTGTGCGGTTGTCCACGACAAAGTTCATATTCCTCCTGACATATCAGAATCTTCAATAAATGTTACTTCTTCAATCAACCACAGGAGGCTCCTGGGTGCATCCATTCTTTCCTCATTGACTGTTAAATATTTTCCATGACAAGCTGGCGTCATGAACAGGATTTCAACAGAACAAAGACTGGTAAGTGACATGCCTTACCATGTCTGCGTTTGATGAAATCAAAAGAAATGTATGGAAAATGTTGAAAGTCAAGAGAGTGATTTTTTATTGATAAAATAATTGGTATAAAGAAGAGCAGAGTGATCAAGGGTGTGTAGCTTGTGTAGTGTTATGTGGTGTTTTTCTTTTCTGTTGTGTTGCATATTGATGCTGTGGCTGGGGGGTGAACTAGTTTAGGCTGTGCTTGACACAGGCAGACCTACGTGAGGCTTGAACCAGAGGGAAGACGTTCCAGGGGTAGGGCCCTGGAGGCCATTTTCGCTCAAGCCAAGAACGGGGGGGTCGGCTGCTCAGGGCCCCTGTGCGGACCCCCCATTGGATGTTGTCCTTGGGGGTCATAAGACTGTTATGAGTTACATAACAGTGCTGGCAGAGTTGCTGTCAGTGGGTGTGTATTAAGACTGTTATGAGTTACATAACAGTGCTGACAGAGTTGCTGTCAGTGGGTGTGTATTAAGACTGTTATGAGTTACATAACAGTGCTGACAGAGTTGCTGTCAGTGGGTGTGTATTAAGACTGTTATGAGTTACATAACAGTGCTGACAGAGTTGCTGTCAGCGGGTGTGTATTAAGACTGTTATGAGTTACATAGCAGTGCTGACAGAGTTGCTGTCAGTGGGTGTGTATTAAGACTGTTATGAGTTACATAACAGTGCTGACAGAGTTGCTGTCAGTGGGTGTGTATTAAGACTGTTATGAGTTACATAACAGTGCTGACAGAGTTGCTGTCAGTGGGTGTGTATTAAGACTGTTATGAGTTACATAGCAGTGCTGACAGAGTTGCTGTCAGTGGGTGTGTATTAAGACTGTTATGAGTTACATAACAGTGCTGACAGAGTTGCTGTCAGTGGGTGTGTATTAAGACTGTTATGAGTTACATAGCAGTGCTGACAGAGTTGCTGTCAGTGGGTGTGTATTAAGACTGTTATGAGTTACATAGCAGTGCTGACAGAGTTGCTGTCAGTGGGTGTGTATTAAGACTGTTATGAGTTACATAACAGTGCTGACAGAGTTGCTGTCAGTGGGTGTGTATTAAGACTGTTATGAGTTACATAACAGTGCTGACAGAGTTGCTGTCAGTGGGTGTGTATTAAGACTGTTATGAGTTACATAGCAGTGCTGACAGAGTTGCTGTCAGTGGGTGTGTATTAAGACTGTTATGAGTTACATAACAGTGCTGACAGAGTTGCTGTCAGTGGGTGTGTATTAAGACTGTTATGAGTTACATAACAGTGCTGACAGAGTTGCTGTCAGTGGGTGTGTATTAAGACTGTTATGAGTTACATAGCAGTGCTGACAGAGTTGCTGTCAGTGGGTGTGTATTAAGACTGTTATGAGTTACATAACAGTGCTGACAGAGTTGCTGTCAGTGTGATTTCTGACCACTGCTGCTGGAAAATTTTAATTGGAGACCTTTGGGGCAGAAGTATCATATATATTGAAGACTTTTTGTCGTTTGTCAGTTTGTCTCAGAGTAAACTAACACAGTGGGTGATGAAGCTCTGAGTAGTGGTGGATCAAAAGCTAATGTGATTTAATTCTCCAAACAGCAGAAGGAGAGGTCAACCTGTCATTGAAGTCATGTGGTAATACATATTTTTGCACACATACCGTACATCTGAGCAAATAACACGTTTATACATGACATGAGACCTTGCATGCCTGTGTGGTCACAGGTAGATAGTCAGCTAGGTGGAGGGCATCATGGTCTCAGGGTCACTTCACTGTAAGAAATGATTCTGTGCTCATGTAGATTTGAATTAATGTATTAGGTAAAATACATTCAATATGGTTGTGTTTTTGATTTTGAGACAACTATTTAATTAAATTTCAAATAAAATGCACCCATTGTAGTTAATAATAAAAAATAAAACATAAGCATTATATTTATAAAATCACAAATAGAGAGAACATTGAGTTGATTGAAATTAATATAAACAGGCAGATTTTAATTGAAGTGATTTTTTTTTTTAAATTATGCCTGCAATTCCCATCATGCCCCTGCCCTATATTATTTGCAGTTAGTTTGTTAAGCTAGCTGATTGACCTTTGTAAATGCACATATTACTTTGTGTTTTAATGCTCCTGTTTTGAACATGGCAGTTTATGGAGTTCGTTGTCATGTTTTTGCTCTTTTACAGTTCCACCATCGGTGAGGTGGCTGTAACGTTTCTTGACTTCAGCTCTATTTTGATACAGTTCATGCTTTGATGCTTTCTTCTGGTTTTGAAATGAGACTGTGGTTGCAGTGTACACGGATGTGCAACAATGTGTCTAAGGCTCAAAATGAATAGTTAATAAAATTCTCATTTCAGTATTTCTTAAGTTCTGTACTTTCTGGGCCACAGGCTGATTATTCATCAAAAGATTAAATTCAGTGCATTGATAAAATTCAAATTAGATGATTACTACACAATTATGTACCATAGAATTAAATTCATTTTTATTAATATTATTTACACATTAGGGAGTTCATCTTTTAAAAATCAACTCAATATTTTTGTTTAGGTTATAATTAATTCTGTACCGTTGTCTATTTGAATCTACTCATATTACATGGATAACTATTAAGGGCCTCATTTGAATAATATTTACTTAATACCAAACCTTGTGAAACTTAATAAACAATATTGCTTGTAATCTGTCCCCTCATTAGATATGGTGTAAAAAAAGTTTTTCATCCTATTTTTAAACATTTCCCATAATTTAATGTCAGATTTGGTCATTATTTTCAATTCTATTATTTTATGTATTTCTTGTTTCAATTCAATCAATAAATCTGTGTCTTTTAAACATTGTGTGTTTAGTTTCCAGAAACCTCGATTGACTGAGGAGCCAAATGTCAGACATGTTTTAACAATGAGGTGATCAGAAAAGTTATTTAGAACAGTTGCACACTGATTTACTTTGAAATGTGATGACACATAAATTCTTGGTTTCAGAGTCGAACCTTGTAAATTCTTTCCCGAGGGGATTCACAGCTCGACACACATCTATCAAGTTAGCGTCATTACATATTTACTTTAAATATTTACCTTCGACACTCAACTCAAACTGAACTGAGCTACATCTGTCATTTTCTTCAGTAACTGTATTAAAATCCCCACACACAATGATTTTATAACCCACAAACAATAATTCTCTGAGTCTTTTAAATAAATAGACTTTGTTGACTCTCTCAGAAGCGGTGTAGACATTTATGATTCCATATTTCTCACCTCGATATGAACAATCTCTCATCAATAGTCTCCCTGGTATTATGTCTCGTCTCCTGATGAGAACAACGTCTTTACTTTTAAAAGATATGTCCACTCCGTCAGCCAGATTTTCACCTATTGATATAAAGGCTTTACCTTTGTGCCACATTTTACAGACGTCCTCGACATCATCATGAGTGTTTAGTCTCAGTTCTTGGGTGCACAAAATATCAAAGTCAGTGTTCAATAAATAATTAATTTTTTGATGACGGAAAGAACTTGATTGAATACCACGAGCGTTCCAGGTGGCAATTTTAAGGACGCTCATCGTAAATCAGGGTGGTGACTGTGGTGAAAGCCTGTCATCCAGCCTTTTATTTTCCTTATGAAAAGATTGCTTTAATCGTCTCTTCCTTCTTACTATTTCAAAGGGTGCTTCATGTCACTCGTTAATTGTTGGAGCTAAAAACTCGGGTGTAGGGGAGAAAGAGTCTGAGTTGGCATTAGACAGAGGACAGAGAGAGATGCTACAGGTTCCTTGGTCAGCAGTCAGACTCTTTCTCCCCTACACCCGAGTTTTTAGCTCCAACAATTAACGAGTCAGACTTATTGAACTGAAATCTGAACTGGGGCTCTCACTAGCACTTTCATATTTCTCCTGTGCTTCATCACAACTGTCAACCTCACTATCAGCATCACTTTGTATAATTAGACTCCCCTCACCTGATGGAGAGGAGAAATCATCGGGTAGGGGGACTGAGCGCTGCTGCTCTGCTGTGGATGGTGCGTCACTCTGTCGTTGTGGTAGCTGGGGGGTTTCCCCCAATGGTGGAGCGGAGGGCTGGTAGGGGGGCTGACGTTTCCTGCGGGTCGACTGGCTGCCCATCCGCTGCTGTTGCGAGGCAGGCCCGAGAGGATCCGGAAGCTCCTGTTGCTCCGTCAGGGCTGGTGAAGCAAACTGAGGCTGCTGCTGCTCCCTTGGGGCCAATGGACCAGACTGCTGCTCCTGCTGCTGTTGCTGCTGCTGCACCCATGGGACTGATGAACCATGCTGCTGCTGCTGCTCCTGTGGGGCTGATGGACCATGCTGCTGCTGCTGTTCTCGTGGGGGTGATGGACCAAGCTGCTGCTGCTGCTGCTGCTGCTGCTGCTCCTGTGGGGCTGATGGACCATGCTGCTGCTGTTGCTGCTGCTGCTGCTCCTGTGGGGCTGATGGACCATGCTGCTGCTGTTGCTGCTCTGGTGGGGCTGATGGACCATGCTGCTGCTGCTGCTGTTCTCGTGGGGCTGATGGACCAAGCTGCTGCTGCTGCTGCTGCTGCTGCTCCTGTGGGGCTGATGGACCATGCTGCTGCTGTTGCTGCTCTGGTGGGGCTGATGGACCATGCTGCTGCTGCTGCTGCTCCTGTGGGGCTGATGGCCCATGCTGCTGCTGTTGCTGCTGCTCCCGTGGGGCTGATGGACCATGCTGCTGCTCCTGTGGGGCTGATGGACCATGCTGCTGCTGCTGCTGCTGCTCCTGTGGGGCTGATGGACCATGCCGCTGCTGCTGCTGCTGCTCCTGTGGGGCTGATGGACCATGCTGCTGCTGTTGGTGCTGCTCCTGTGGGGCTGATGGACCATGCTGCTGCTGCTGTTGCTGCTCCTGTGGGGCTGATGGACCATGCTGCTGCTGTTGCTGCTGCTCCCGTGGGGCTGATGGACCATGCTGCTGCTCCTGTGGGGCTGATGGACCACGCTGCTGCTGTTGCTGCTGCTCCTGTGGGGCTGATGGACCACGCTGCTGCTGTTGCTGCTGCTCTCGTGGGGCTGATGGACCAGGCTGCTGCTGCTGCTCCTGTGGGGCTGATGGACCATGCTGCTGCTGTTGCTGCTGCTCCTGTGGGGCTGATGGACCACGCTGCTGCTGCTGTTGCTCTCGTGGGGCTGATGGACCAAGCTGCTGCTGCTGTTGCTCTCGTGGGGCTGATGGACCAAGCTGCTGCTGCTGTTGCTCTCGTGGGGCTGATGGACCATGCTGCTGCTGCTGTTCTCGTGGGGCTGATGGACCATGCTGCTGCTGTTGCTGCTTGCTCCTTTGGGGCTGATGGACCATGCTGCTGCTGTTGCTGCTGCTGCTGTCCTCGTGGGGCTGATGGACCATGCTGCTGTTGTTGCTGCTGCTGCTGCCTTCGTGGGGCTGATGGACCATGCTGCTGATGTTGCTGCTGCTCCTGTGGGGCTGATGGACCATGCTGCTGCTCCTGTGGGGCTGATGGACCATGCTGCTGCTGTTGCTGCTGCTCTCGTGGGGCTGATGGACCATGCTGCTGCTGCTGCTGCTGCTCTTGTGGGGCTGATGGACCATGCTGCTGCTGTTGCTGCTGCTGCTGTCCTCGTGGGGCTGATGGACCATGCTGCTGTTGTTGCTGCTGCTGCTGCCTTCGTGGGGCTGATGGACCATGCTGCTGATGTTGCTGCTGCTCCTGTGGGGCTGATGGACCATGCTGCTGCTCCTGTGGGGCTGATGGACCATGCTGCTGCTGTTGCTGCTGCTCTCGTGGGGCTGATGGACCAGGCTGCTGCTGCTGCTCTCGTGGGGCTGATGGACCATGCTGCTGCTGCTGCTCTTGTGGGGCTGATGGACCAGGCTGCTGCTGCTGCTCTTGTGGGGCTGATGGACCATGCTGCTGCTGTTGCTGCTTGCTCCTTTGGGGCTGATGGACCATGCTGCTGCTGTTGCTGCTGCTCCTGTGGGGGTGATGGACCATGCTGCTGCTGCTGCTCCTGTGGGGCTGATGGACCAAGCTGCTTCTGTTGCTGCTGCTCTCATGGGGCTGATGGACCATGCTGCTGCTGTTGCTGCTGCTCCCATGGGGCTGATGGACCATGCTGCTTCTGTTGCTGCTGCTCTCATGGGGCTGATGGACCATGCTGCTGCTGTTGCTGCTGCTCCTGTGGGGCTGATGGACCATGCTGCTGCTGCTGCTCCTGTGGGGCTGATGGACCATGCTGCTGCTGTTGCTGCTGCTCTGGTGGGGCTGATGGACCAAGCTGCTGCTGCTGCTGCTCTCGTGGGGCTGATGGACCAGGCTGCTGCTGCTGCTGCTTTCGTGGGGGTGATGGACCATGCTGCTGCTGCTGCTTTCGTGGGGCTGATGGACCAGGCTGCTGCTGCTGCTGCTGCTCTCGTGGGGCTGATGGACCCGGCTCCTGTTGTTGCGCCCATGGCACTGGTACAGGACCAGACTGTCTCTGCTGCTCCCGAGTGCCTGGTGGAGGATCAGGCTGCTGCTGGGATCTCGCCTTGTAAGAGTAAGATGCTGGACAGCTGAAGAATGTGTGGCCATTTTGAGCACATGGGCTGCACAGACTCTGCTGGTTGCATTCTTAGGCTCTGGGGCCCAGACCGCCACATCTCCAACACTTTACCGTCAGGCACTGCCTCACCTGATGATTGGTGGAATGACAGGTGAAGCACGCGAATAACTGGCCCGGATATATAATACGGCCATTATACCCAGGGAAATTGAGGTGGCAATTGTAATCCGTTCTCCGTTGGCATCTGTTCGGAGTTTAACTTTATACCTCCGTACTCCATACCAGATGCCAAACCTGTCCACTGGTTTACTGGAGTGTAAGATGTCACAATACCTCCGCAGGTATCAATCAATATCATGATCCGACACCCTACCGGTCCAAAATTTTACAATTAAAGTGGTGATGTCCAATTGAATTGACGATTCAACAGACCAGTCTTTCCACTTCATGGCCAGCTTGTTTGATGCTTGTACCTCCAGGAATCTTCGCAGAGGAGCTTCCTGGAGGAAACACAGTTCAAAGTCTCTCTTATTCGGCAGCGAGATGAAAGAATATACATCCGAGGCATTAATTCAACAGGACTCAAAGAGGAGTGTCTCACCGACATAATGACGGTTGGGAAGATCACCATCTCCAGTGTATCTCAACCTCACCCAGTATTGTCCAAACTTAGATGCATATTGTTCAGGTTTACTAACCAGGGGGGCATTGTGGCCAGCTGCCCAACTGGGCACTGGAAATATTAAAAAGAGGTAATTAGCCTACAGTTTATTTACGTGAGATCTAAAAAATAAAGGAAACAGTCCCCACCGAGAGACCGAAAACACAGACATATAATGACGCAATCAAGCTCCAGTTTTGCCCCTTCCACTCATCTTTTAATGCTTTCTCTCACCGAGACGAAAAGAAAAAAATCTCCAGTTTTTCCTCTGCCGCTCATCTTCAGGTATTTTCTGTTGTTGAGACCAAAAGAAATGTTCTTGTTCTTGGTCCCAGGCAGCATACGAGTACTCTGTCTTGTTGTGGTTTGTCTGTTTTTCTTTGTTGATGCTTTGTTGTCTAGTTTGTTGTTAATGCAGATGCCATCCTCTGCTTACACTGCAAAACAAATCTACCTACAGGTACAAATAAAGTCACCTAACCTCACCTATAAAACAATCAAATCACATCCACATCCAGGGCTGGTAAATAACACCATACAAGTGGAGCAGTGCCTCAGTAATGTCAGGCAGTGGCCCTTACTCCTCTTCCTCCTCTGACTCTGACTCTGGGATAGTGAAGCCGTTGTCGTCCCACTCCTCACTGTCCTCTGTCTGTGTGTGAAGTGAATCACAGTCCATGGAGGCTAAGCTACAGTACACATCTACAGCCTGTCTGTGCTGACTTTTCACTGAGAGACGTCTTCCACTGAGGACACTGATGAGCCCTTGTGTAGCCTCCTCTGTCAGGTCACCAAAATCTGTAAATGAAAACAAACAAAACAACTGATACAGAGCATCATTTATTGATTTTAATATTATATTATATAATATTGATAACTTATTGTTTCCATCATATATCAAATACAGACACCAAACATTTGCTGAGTTCAGCATAACGCATGGCAAGATTTCTAACAATGAAAAAATATGAAGGTGTTCTACACATGTAGGACTAAACATGTTTGCAGAGTGGAGGAAAAGATTCTCCTTTGAAGAGCTCATACATACTGTTGGTTTTGAGGCTCTCCAAAGTCTGTCCTCTGAGTGTCTCCACTTCTTTGACTTCCTTCAGGAGGTAAAGGACGTGCTGAGACATCTCCTTTAACAGGATGCTCTGCTCCTCCTCCAAGCGTTTCACCAGCATCACCTGGTCAAAAACAGTCCTCTTCAACATGAAGTTGTTACCTTCAGATTGAGGAGAGGAATGGAGAAGGGACAAAGGTATATTTACATGTTATGGCAGAATAATGCTTATTTCTGACACTAATATATTTATGGCCATAGTACAAAAGTATTAAAACTGTAATTCAATTGCGCATTGACAAAAATACAATAATAATAATTTAAATAAGTGAGGTCGGAACCATTGTTCCATCTGAAAATTGAAAACTGTTCAAAATTCACAACACTAACATACAGTCGCACCACGGTCATAGAGTGGGAATAGTCTCAAAGATCAACAAGACAAGCTACCTTATTAGCATACCATTTTCATGCCTCTCCCATGGTGGGATGTAACCCTCTGTCAGACTGCACGCCAACTCCTCTTCAATCTGATCTTCAGCCACTGAGTTGTACTGAACAACCTTCTCCCGAAGCTTCTTCTTCAGCTCTGTCATTTGTTTTCTCTTTCTTTGTCTCACCTGGTTGCTATCTGCATTGTGGGAGGAAAAGAGAACTGTGTTGTGGTTGATAATCTTTTGTGGTGTAATGGAAATTAACTTAGTTTGAACACAAACCATGCTGACGGTACAGGTCTTGTTTCTTGTGCAAAAGGGTTACACAGTGATGTTCTCAACGTCTGCCCTCATGTCTTCAGTACACCCTGGAGTGGATACTCTCTCTGAATAGGTAAACAATAACCAAAGAGAGAAATGTCATCAACTGTCTCATTTTCAACATAAAGTAATGTGCTATTGTGGATGTGAAGGAATAACATGGACACATGAAAAGACATCAAAGTACAGTTCATTTTTCACCTGTTACCGCCCATTGCCTCACATCACACACCCACTGCTGTAGAGTTTCCTCATCAAGGTTGTGCTCCTTCTTTATGTTTTCGAGAGCGGTAGCTTCAACCTCTGCCCGCTTGGTGATCTTTAAAAGAGAACAAAACAAAAACAAGACAAATGCCACACCATAATGCTAAAACCACCAGTTTAAGTTAAGCTTCCATCAAAACAGATGAGACCTTAGACGACACCATCTGTATCCCAAAAGTAGGTGTTGAGAAAAATGATCCATAAAGCTGTAAAGTCACAATTATATAATAGCACAGATTTTTTTCATAAGTATATAATATGTGTTGAGTCAGGAGAACGATCGGCAGGCATTCAGCATATTTTTTTTCTCTTTTCCCCTTTTGTCCAATTTATTTAAAGGGACTGGGTTTAATTAATAATCATATAAATATCAATATAATAATAATACTAATAATAATAATAGTGCGTTGGGTATCTGCAGGTAGGCAGGAGAGTGAGGGAGGAGCCATTCTGATGAAGTGTGCCAGCAGACAGGTGTGTGGCTTCTTTGTCTGTTCAGTGTGGCATGCTGCTGCAGGGGAGAGACAGCTTGCATCAGTGTTTAGATGAGCATAGAGACGCTGTCGGTATGTCTACATTTTATGAGTTTAACTGATGTTCTCAATCAGTGGGGTGAGTGCAAAAGTGTTTTCCTCTTCTGTTTGCCCTGCTCTGTGGACACTAGTCAGTTAGTTATTCACTCATTCATTACTTTATTGTGCTCATTGCCAACTAAATGCTGATAGATAAATAAATAAATAAATGAATAGATGGACAATTAGACTCATAGAGATATAAGCAGATAGTATATAAGAATATTGATTGATTCCTTTTGAAGTCACACTGATTAGTTTATTCACACTGGCTTCCTAATTTCATGTGTGTATATATAGATATATTTTATTTGGTTGAGAGGCAAATTAAAGAACTGAATAGACTTGGTGCATTAATTGCCTAAATAAAATGCCTAATAAATCCAACCTCACTCATAAATTTAACGTTAAATTTAACATTAAAACATTTAAATTTGATTTTTTTTTTGGTTTAACTAATAATATTGATATTTAATTTTACCATGATGAAATAAGCTATCGATAAATTTGCTTATCTAATTTAATGCTCTGTTTCCATTTTAAGGTTATCAATCTATCCCATACTGTGTGGTATTGAGAGGATAAATAAAGACACAGTGAATGAATGGATGGAGTTGTACCGCGTCCTCTGTGGTCATCTATGCCGTTTGAGTTCAGGCAGGCATTGAAGCATTATCCCCAGAGGACTCTACAGTTGATAACCGAGCGTGCAGCGTGGATGAGAAGATAAAAGCTTTTGCACGTCCAAGAGGGCTGTAGACGCAAAGGTAAAAGCCAGAGGAGTCCTATATTCCTGAGAAAGATGGCAGAGGAAATGTTGGAGAAGACTGTGAAACAACTCAGGAGGGAAAGAACCACTGCAAAGAGTAGCTTCACAAAGCAGGCCACCTTCCTCAGAAAAGAGGCAGACAGCATGGTCGAGGCAGAACTGAGGGAGGAATTCAACAGACTCTCTGATTGCTACAGGAGACTTCTTGATGCCAACGAGGACTACAGGATGGGACTCCAGGCTGAGGCATCAGAGCAAACAAAGGAAGAAGATGCAGTTTTTGGAGAGACACTAGAGGGTGACATTGAGAGAACTGCAACTGAAGCTGAAGAAAGATGGAAAGAATTGAAAGACATTGTCCAAGTGAACCTGTGGTCCAAGTATGGCTGTTATGAGCTCACAGCAGCGATCCATGAAATTGAGAAGAGCTGTGATGTAGCTATCTGTTGAAAGTATCCACTTGGAGAGCTATGAGATGCACCTAACCCTCCTGGGGAAGAGGGTGCACGAGGCCACCAGAACTATGTCTGCCTGGGAGCGGTGGATCCCCATGGAAGAGAGACAGTGCCTGAATGACCAAATTAAAGATTTAAGGGTTGTATTCAGCAGGCTGGAAATGAGGAAAGCTGAGTTCATCGCTGCGAGGAGGACTGCAGAGACAGCTGTTGAGAGTGGCAGAGAACCTGTAATGCCAGCAGCACCTGCACCTGCTGCTGTGAGGATTAAACCAACAGCCCTTCCCATCTTCGGTGGAAATAAAAGAGAATACCACAGGTGGAGGAAAGACTGGGAGAGCCCACAAAGTCAAGGCGAACCATCTGGATCAGCTGAGGTCAAGAAAACTCCTCAACTCCTCAACAGTGTTGATGGGAAGATATTAAGGGATCTCAGACAGTCAACATATATTACTGCTGAAGAGATATTCAGAGTCATGGAAAACAGGTATGGGAATAAGACAACCATCACCTTAGAGATTCTACAAGAACTGGAGAACATGCCTGCTGTGACGGGAAACCAGCCCAGGAGAGTCATCGACTTAATACAGTTAGTAGAGAAAGCCTTGTCAGATCTCACAGAACTGGGGAATTCTGGTGCACTGAACAATCCCTTGGTGACCAAAGCAATAGAAAGCAAGTTACCAGATTTCATTAAGAGAGACTGGCTGATTTTCATGGTAGACCCAAGTAGCAATGTCACTCCCAGCAACCACTTTGATGCATTACTGAGATTCCTGAAGAACCAAGAGGAGATTCTTGAGAGGCTAGAGCAGCTTAAAGGAGTGGAAAAGACTGAAAAACCAGACTACCATTCATTCAAATAACCTGAGAAAAACTATGCCACCACAAGGACAGCAAAGAAAGCACTTGGGAACATGTGTGCTGTGTGTGCTGATGAAAGACACCATGACAAAATATTCCTCTGTAAGAAGTTCAAGAGACTGAATCTCCATGAGAAGAAGGCTGCCCTGATAAGAGTGGGAGCTTGCACAAAATGCCTTGGATGCCATGAGAGTGATGGATACTGCAGAGACACCTTCTTATGCAGGAACAAAAACTGTAAAGGGGAGGGAACATCTAGTCACCACTACTTCCTCTGCCCAAAAGGAAACAGCAGCAGAAGCACTGAGGAGCAGCGTGGAGAAGGTATTAAGACCGATTCACGGACGACCAACAGGACTTTTTGTCTGAGCTTTCCCCAGAGATGGCAGAGAGGTGCAGAAAAGTCTTCACAGCACTGCAGGCAGGATTAACACCAGTGAGACCTGGACTGAGCTTCTGGCGAGGAATAGACTATGCAAACTCCCTGTCATCATGATGCTGATGGAGGTCACCGCAAATGCAGGTCAGAAGATTGGGACTCTAATTGATCTTGCTTCTGATACAAACTACATAACCCACAAAACTGCTGAAAGGCTGAAATTACGGTGCGAGAAAGTGACCTTAGTCGTACATGGTGTAGGCGGGATGGCCATGAAAGTAAAACCAAATAGATACCTCCTCCGAGTTAGGATCAAGACACCTCAAGGCAGAGTAATAGCCCACAAACTTGTCTGCTATGGGCTGGATGAGATTGCCAAAGCACTCAGAGCTGTTGATCCTGAGAGACTGAGGAAATTCTTCCCTGAGGTGAAGCTGGAGGAGTTGAAGAGACCAAAAGATGTTGAACTTCTCATCAGCCACAGAGAGGGGAGGCTTGCACCACAAAGGGTAAGAGTTATTGGTGACCTCGTCTTGTGGGAAAGCCCTTTGGGAAGGACAGTGGGCGGAGCACACCCTGACCTGTTTGAGGATGTTGAGGTCGCAGCTTATGAGTCAAAAACCCACTTTGCTCGTTCCATGAGGACGGCTGCTGTTAAGTACACAGAAGTTTTCAGAGGTCCAGAGGCTAAGCTTGCATTTGAAGAGTATAAAGACAGACTCGCCCCAAAGTTCACAACTACAACTACCCGTGAGTTTCTTGACTGGTGGTGGTGGGAGAGCATTGGAGCGCATGTGAGCCAAAGTGTGGAGGATGTCGCTGCGGCAACTGCCAGCCAGGAGGAAAAGATATGACTCTGGCAGAGGAAAAGGAACTTGAGATCATAAGAGGAGGACTCACCTATGTGTGCATGGATGGGCACACAGACTCTCCCCACTGGGATGCTAAGTACCCATGGATAGAGGACCCCACCTCACTTCCTAACAACAAAAGTGCAGTAGAGGCCACATTCGTAAGGACAGAAAGACAGCTGCAGAGACAACCAGAGTGGAAAACCATGTACACAACACAGATCCATGAAATGGTTGAGCGGGCTGCTGCCATTGAGCTTTCTGATGGAATTAGGAGGAAATGGAAAGGACCAGTGTAGTACGTGATCCACCTGGTGGCACCAAACCCACATTCTGTCACGACACCAGTACGATTGGTATGGAATAGCAGTCAAAAATTCAAAGGGATAAGTATGAATGATCTTCTGCTGAAGGAACCTGATGTGTTCAATCCAATCAGAGCTGTGTTATTGAGGTTCAGAAGAGGGGTACACGCTGCCCTTGGAGACATCAAGAAGATGTACAATTCAGTGTGGTTAGAGGAATGTGAAATGCACCTGCACCGATTCCTTCGGAGGGATAAGCCTGAGGAGGAGATAAGAGAGTATGCCATCACCCGTGTTAATATGGGAGACAGACCAGCTGGATGTATAGCACAACTAGCTATGAGAGAAACAGCCAAGCTTCCCATCTTTGCCCATCGGACAGAGGAATGCAGAGTCCTTGAAGAGGATAGCTATGTTGATGACATCCTTACCTCCCACAACAGCCTGGAGAAACTGGATGAAATTACCCAAGGTGTGGGGGAAATCCTGTGAGCTGGGGGCTTCCTGGTGAAACCATAGGTACGGTCAGAGAACAGTGGGAGGCAAAGGAGTGATGCTGTCCAGGAAGGAGAGGAGGATGTGACAAAAGTTTCAACCATCATTCTTCCAAATCAGATGAGAGACGAAGATAACAAAGCTCTGGGTGTTGGTTCTAATGTGGGAGAAGATAAACTCTACATGTTAACATCCATCAACTTTTCTAAGAGGAAGAAAAAGGTGAGGGTGAGCAAAGATCTTTTCAAGGACGAGGTGTGACTAGGAACTCCTGACCCACTGACTAGAAGGGAGCTTTTAAGCCAGGTGGCTGGGCTTTACGACCCCATCGGCCTGGTAACACCTGCCAAACAGAAGGGGCAATCCTTGTAAGGAAAGCATTCCAGGAGACGGGGGGTGGAAAACTTACCAGAGGAACCTGGGACAAGCCACTTTCAGAAAGCCTCAGAGGCGAAGCCATCAAACTTTTTGAGGAGCATGTGGAGCTTGGGCAGATTACATTCCACCGCAGCTTCACACCCACCAACTGGGAGGGGAGACCCTGGGGAATCACCTTCTAATACCATCATCACAATGGTAGGAATTAATAAATGAATTTATTCTGTTGTTTAGTCACTTTAATTACAGTAAAGTGATACAGCTGTATCGTTCATAGAAATGTTTACACTGTTGAGGGCTGCCTTATCACAGTGTGAGGTATGACTGTGGTACCAACCTGCCTTTGTCATGGATTTGGTAATGAGAGCTGCCCGGGACAGAAAACTGTTAACCTACAAAGAAAATATTCCATTTATGTTCAGGCTATATACACAGCATGAAGTTTATGAAAAACCATTTGACATTTGTGGTCCCTTTCAACAACATGCATTTAACATAGCTAAAAATATGACCAGCCCACCTGTCATTTCAGCAATAAAGGATGATATAAAGGATAGGATTTATTCCTCACACCAGGCTGGTCAATTACATAACAAATAACCGTTTCTAGTGTTTTGATTTTGATTAAGACTCATTTTACAATAATTACATACTTGCTCCACTTCCTCTCCAACTGTGTTTCCTGCTCCATCCTGACTTCTCCCACCCCATCTCACCTGCAGCACAATGTAAGAAGAGTTACAAAGCCCCATAGTTTGCACTATGTTTTTTGATAGAACATCATCCAGTAGAGATGTCACGGTTACCGGTGTAGCGGTAAACCCTGATGAAAATGTTGACTATAAGAATTACCTTTTTAATTTCAAAATAAAAAGTTGAAAAATAAAAAGTTGTACTTTTGATAAGGCTTTCATTTTTTTGAAACTATTTCAGTTTGTGTAGGACTGTGTAGAATGTTTTCTGAACATATTCAACACACTTTTTAAATAATACCACAATGATACCCAAAACCGTGATAATTTTGGTCACAGTAACCATGAGGTTAAACTTTCATACCGTGACACCCCTATAATCCAATAATGCATGACATGCACAGCTTTTAAAGAGCATGTCCTTTGCTTTAGATTTGAAAATGGCCTTTCAAATATGTCATTACAAAAGCACAACATTCTACAAATTCACAAGAGTAACTTAAAACACTTGGTGAAGGTTATAACACAGCATATTCTGTTGGCTAGTCTGGTATTTCCCTGTAGCTGCTGTCACATTACAATTTGAGTGATTGCATGTACCTCGCATTTTGGTGTATGGGCTTTAGCATGCATGACACTCAGTAATGGTCTCATGTCTGTCAACTGCAAAAGCTCTGGTAACTGCTCGGCTACCTTGTTCAGGTCGGGCCAGGATCTGAAAAGCAGAAGCAGCATATTGACAGTTTGATAAAGACACATCTTAATTACTACATAAATCTACAATAAATACAATCACTGTAAAGGTATGACATAGGCCATTTTGACCAAAGGGATAAAAATGTAAAAAAGCAATGAGGATTAGCTGCATGTCACATCCATACAGAAGAAAGAAACATTTGCCGTATTTGAGATCTCTCTCTGGAGATACATTGGATCAACAAATATTTCTCCTCGATAGTGGTTCAGTGTCCACAAGAGAAAACTATGTCTGAGTAATCAGAAGAAAAAAATAGTGGTTGATAATAAACTTCTGATCAAGAGCAAAACTCTGTCAGCTGGATGTCTGTAAAAAACAAAAAAACACTTTCCTGCAACAAAAGAGTGATAAAATATAACTCTGCATCCAAGCATAAGTAATACTTCCAATTATTACTATGAATAAGACTTGGACTGTGATGACAACAGGAATTGTGACACCAGCCTCAAGAACTATGCAGGTATCCACACAAACACAAATACAAACCTGCAAACAGCAACTTGAATGCCCTCCTCATCTATCTGAGCACCAGACTTTTTTGACATGGCTCTGCCAGCTGTAAATTTGGCAGGGCCACAGACAGCGTGGTCATTTCCCTACAAAGTCAGATTACACATACATTATTACACATAAAAACACATCCAAAAACTACAACAATAAAAATATATAATTCATAAACACTTACAGTTGGCACGTTGCCTCTGACAAGGTCAACAAATGTGGATACCTCCTTGTCTTTGGCCAGGAACAAGCCCTCAAATATGGGTGGCTCCTCAGTCCTGTCCATATATAGTAATGATGACAAAGTACATTATTAATATTTGTTAAAATGTCAAATTATTCTCAAAAAGCATACCTATGGGGGTGTTATTCCAAACAATCCTAAAACTAACCTCTGATACTAGTACTTACCCTTTTGACTTGGAAAACCTGTAATGTTTTTAGTTTCCATCACAGCAAACAGCCAGCATGTCTGGAGAACAGGCTGGACAGACAAACTGTTGGACGTGACACATTTCCTCTTCTTTGAAGTGACAAAAGGAAAATTCAAAGAAAATTCGCTGGAATGTGTCAGCACAGATACTGCCCGTCTGCAAACAATTAGATTATGATTTGTTTTAAAGTGATGCCCAACATTAATATTAGCAATAAAGTAATATGTAATATATGTTTCAATGTGATTAAGACAGATTACCCTTCCAGCTTTAAAGATCTGTGCTCCAACATTTTCAATAAGGCCTGTCTGCACATGGCTGGTGCTGTCACCTTCATGTGCTCAAAAGAGGTGAAGACATCAAACTTGTAGAGGGTGTGGCAGCTGGTACTAGATGGCCAGTACGATACAAAAGCAGGTCTTTCACCTCAGGAGTCCATTCAGCAGAGCAGGATGGACAGGATTTCTTCGGCAAGTACACGTCACATCGGCCTGTGAACAAGTACATTTATTTAGGAACAAGGATTTTTCACTAACCAAATTGCAATAGTTTGCCTGAGCAGATTATATTTGCAGATTGGTCCTGGTGAAGGAACAGGAAGTTGACATACTAAAATACAGAATGAAGTTAGAAGGGTTACATTTGTAGTTCTTTCTCCAATGCATTTTCAAACATGCTTATCTCATCCTCAAAATAGTGCCTCAAACACATTAAAAAAGCCAACCACAACAGTATTTCAACTGTCATTGTGTGTGTGTCCATAATGTGGAGATTTAATTATCATTCCCCAAGATATGCTGGTCAAAACCAGTCATACTTTTACCAATCAGCTATCAGCTATGAACACTTCCACCTCATTCTTCTTAAGGTTTGAGAATAAAGTTACAATGTGATGTGGACACACTGTCTGGGGAATGACACTACAGTAGGATATTGTAATATAATAATAATCTTAACATACTTTGTTCATGAAACTGTGGCTGGCCATTATCATCCATCACCACAGCTGTTGTAGGGGGAATGGGTTCCAGAAAACCATGGAAGAGAGCCTCTCTGTCATGGAAGATGTTCCTTTTGTGGGCCTCCATGTCACAGGTAGCACAGAGAAACTCCATGTCCAGCGGCACACATTCCAGACACCTGATGACAGCTTCTGCTGCACAACACCTGTGCCACTTTTGGTTGATTATTCTCTCAGCTGCAAGTTTTGCATCAAAAAGCACAGGCCGTGCAGGTTTCATCCTTGCATCCGAGAGACGCTGCCTTTGAGCCCAAGCAGAAAGGGTTGTGCCTGTTGCCTCAGGAAACTGGATGGCAGTAAGGGTGTCCCTGAAGTGTTGGAGACGTGTTTCTAAAAAGGGCATCAGCTGTTAAGCAAGCCTAAAACTCAAGGTATAATGGATAATATAGGCATGTTGAATAACTTTTGAAGACAAATTAAAGAAAGAGAAATACATCATCCTACAACTTGTTACCTGCATCATTTACCAACATTAGTAAATTAGTAAGTTTCTAACAAAACATAGTCCTGAATAAGTAGAGGAAACTGGAAATAAATGTAATAAAAATAATCAATTGCTGTTTAAGAACACTCATTATGCTCACCAAGACTTGCCATCTCTTGATATTCTATCTGAGGGCCTTCTTGTACAGGTTCCCTTTCTCTGGTTTGGGATGCTGCAGAGACATGTTTGCTGCACTTTATCTGTATCTATTATATAACTATTCTATATGTCATCTTTATGCTTATTATAATCTTCATATAGTAGAGGACAAACCTGATCTTGCACATTGTGGATGCCAACGTTTCTTCTGTCTGCTTGAGACCGCTGGGCTGGTGAGGACCCTCTTCCTGGTTGTCCTCTTTTTTTTTTGGTGGCAAGGCAGGTATTTCTGAGGCCATGGCAGCCTATGTTGTATTTAGAGAGGAGAAGATCAAACAAGACAGCAGCAGTTCTTAAAAAAGAGGCATTACTCAACAAGACAGGCTGATCTTTTACATAAAATGATCAAACAGCAATAACAACAATAATTATTGTGTGTGTGTGTGTGTGTGTGTGTGTGTGTGTGTGTGTGTGTGCAGTGGTATGAGTGATGCAATAAAGTTGTAATGCAAAAACAACGACAACAACCACCACAAACACAACAACAACATTAGAATAATGAGTGAAAAAGTCTGATTTCTTGATCGCTAAAAGTCTAAAATAAGAAGAATTAACATGTTATTGTCTTGATTAGTTATGAATTCATCGTTTTGGGCTCATTGACTGTTCCAGCTAGCTAGCTAAATTATTCAGCACCATGCAATGTATTTCTATGTGCCGTAGTTACACTATAATAACTTTGGTTGTGACTGTCCTTACTGCTCTCGGGACCGTACATGAGTGTGAAATGATTTTGCTAGCTGTCTGTGGCGGGAGGTATGTAAAATTACCGGGCAGCGCTAGACTTAGCTAGCTCAATGTAGCTAATTGCGGGTATGTGAATAAAAGTGAATATGACACACTAACGCAGTGGAATGTCCAGGGATGAAATGCTATCGAGACTGGACCCAAATGAAAGACATGATGGATAATTATCTTTATCTTATTACATATTAACAGTCACTAGTTTGCTGGACATACTTACGAGTGTCGAGTGTCAGATGGAATGAATAAACACAGAGGGATTGTGGGTAAAAAAAGCACGACCGTGACGTACCGTTGCCGTGGTAACGACCCGAAAAGACCCGACCCAACCCGACCTTCTTTCGAGTCATTGGCAATATGAATACAATAATTATTAAAGCAAATACATTTAAAAATATCTGCCTCACAACGCCGTGCCGTACAGACATCTACACATATTTATGTACACAAGGGATGGTTTTATTTCTGGGCTGAAAGCTGGCTCTCTACATGAAAATGACGCTTCACTCACAGTTCAATGCGTCTAGATAAAAAAAAGAAAACTATAAATCAATTGCTGTATTTTTTTTGTTAAACATCAATCAATAAATATGATAAAATAAGGTTTAATGAACCTTAAAACAGAAATAAAAAGGGTCAGGAAAGTCGTGTGTCCACCACGAGAAACGACCCGTATT